>JASANE010021264.1:0-52036 GCA_030248225.1 Trileptium ribeirensis
TGTACCCACTTGCGGTCGATATGCCAAATTTGGGGGGCACTTTATCGGTTAGAACGGGCTAACGCGAAGTCGGACAAAGACCCGCCGGATATCGTTGTACTCTCCAGGAACAGGCGAATAGAATGAGGGGTCGCATGAACCCCTTTAGGGTCAAGGGTCAAATATGACGTTGGTACAAACAGACGGCCTTTTGTGTGGAATTTTCGTAGTACATTATAAAGCAAAGAAATAGGTTATATGGCAGCGGGATGACTGGTCAGATCGAGACCCGCGGGGCCTCGTCAGATGCCTAGGTGGGTAGACTAATTGGGAACACGCGTACTTTTCATCATTGACCCAATGGTAACCAGAAAAGCCAGTTGTTAGTATGGTGGTCGGGCAAATTTGGGCTTCAAAGGATGCTATAAAAGGAAGGTTTTGACACGGTGGGGCGGACAAATAGACACAGCGAGTCATGAAGGTCACGCAGTACACATATATATGCATAATTATATTTCCATATAAGCCTAGGTTATGCCCACTCGGAACCTTGGTCTCCAGCCAAACCTAGCGTAAGTATTGGCTGTTAACTGAATGTTTACCCGGTTGTCCCTAGAATATCTCAGGAAATCCTACAGCGATCTGCGACGTTGCGAGCTCGTTCGAGAGCCCGAAAGATTCTCTACCGAAACGTAATCGGAACATTTTCGGCAAATCTGAACCGTTGGACGGTTACGGACCGATAAACAGTTTCCGAATAATCGGAAACTACCGTAACCCATTTGTTTCAGCTTACTTTTGTGACCATTAGGCTATAGTTTGCTTGAACCAGGTAGAGTTGATAGTCCTGAGTTTGATGACTTTCCGAGCCCTTAAATTATCAAAGGCCTCCTATTCCCGGACGGTCTAAATTTTGAACTTCCGATAGGGAAATGGGGAGGCAGTCGAGTTCCGTTCAGATCTCCTGTCTCAGTGCCAGTTAGACACTTTTTTCCTATTGTTTCTAGATTCGTACCTTCACCCTAATCAAACATTCCACTTGTCTGGTTGAACTCGTGCGTCATGACACTCGATGATAAAGTATAAACATGCAATGGCCGAAAATCATACCACCAACAAAACATATCGACGGCAAACAAGGCAAATATATCGATGACAAACAAAGCAATTAACAATAGCCATGACACCAGGCATCACGCGGGAACCTTATCCCCGTAACCTCTATCTGGTTCGGTTTAAGACGCGTTGAGGCCATTTCGACATTGAAACCCTGTAAAACACACGTAACGGGCCGGAACGGACCTGTTACAATATACTATGCTTAGGCTAAGGCTTAATATATCCTAGACGGCACATCATGTACATATTTCACTTCCTTCCCTAAAATTTAAATTGTGGCATTTTTCATACTCTAACATTTCGTCGCATTGCATTGATAATCGTGAAAGAAAGATACATATTTTAACATACATTTTACATGCATTTTACGTGGCTCATATAGGGACTTTAGCTTAGGCTAAGGCTAAGGCTTAGGCTTAGTATATCGAGAACGGCATGGCATGCATTTCACTTCCGCCCCTAAAGGTTACATTGGCCCAAAAATGTTCTGACGATTGAGCAAAAACCATAAAATTTAGCTAGATGTAATGTTTAGCGTAATGAGTAAACTATGCTATCGATTGAATTTTAACAAAACATGAACAAAATGGATACCCAGCTGCAATGTTAGCCACTCTTGAGCATAAACACCATAAATTCTGCGGTTATCATTCACCAGATTATTTTCCAAAATTATAAAAATTCGCTTAGCATTTAACAAACAAACAAGTTGTCGGTTTTATCGCACGTCTATCCGATACGTGACTACTCAGTGATTGAAACAGCGAGATATTACTTATGACGTATATATATTTGGATTATATGAGTTAGAAATCTGAACTTTAGCAATAAAAACATCTAATCGAGTGCACCAATAATTAATAGTCTCGCAAACATAGATCATATTTAGCAATGAGTTGGTTTAGCAATTATACGATTTTTAAAACAATGTTTGGTAATACTGACAAACATATGTACTTTAGTCAAGCAATAATACATAGGGACAAATCGAGTGTCCACTGTGACTGTATACGATTTGCTACAGAGTGTCAGCCGTGATGGTCACAGGACAATGACTATAGTATCACTTAACATAGGACAATCGTGTGCCGCGGTGCACACTTGTTATCTTGGATGCCCCATTATACCGCGCAGTTCCGTCTATCCAATTCCGGAAAAATCCGAGACATCCGATACAAAAATAATACATGAAATCACAACGCATACAGAAAAGCAATGGGTTATAGCAAACAAAATAGGCAATAAATGTTAATAAGCAAGGTTAACATGCAGAATAATATAGTTAACAAACCATGGCACCTTGCACCAAACCACCTTCCTTCATTTAGTTTTAATTTTACGCGGCTGCTCCTAGACGCCTTTACTAAACCGAGGTAAGCTAAGTTATTCGGTTTGGGGGACGTGAATAAGCGATTTCCGCCCCGAAATCCTGCAAAAGTACGTAACGGACCGGAACGGGCCTGTTACAAATATATCGTTAGTTGTACATATATTTTTTGTAAACTAGTACACTGACAGTTAGCCAGCCATTGGATAAGTTTCGAGTTCGCTATGACGGTCTTAACGCAAGATGCATACCTCGTTACGCTGACTTTACCAGTTACTAGTATCCGCTAGGATAATAAACGATTTTGTTCGTTTGTTTGTTTAGGGCTTGGCTGGGCTCAAAAAATTCTCTCTGCTAGGTTTGGAATTATCGTCTCTAGCCTTTAATAATGATACTATATAAAAGCCTGTCATTATTTTTAACTATTACAGGCGCGGCGGAATGTTTTCAGAGTTGGGGGGGTTGAACTAAGTTCTACAAATATATTGAAAGCATAAAACACAAAACAGTAAACATGTGTATTGATTAAACTTAGGAGAAACAACAATCATTCAATATACACAAAATTTAATGTAGCAATAGGCCTATACGCATGATAAGTGACCTTGACGTGAATTAAAGAGGGTGGGGAATTTGAATTTTTTCCCTTGTTGTATTGGTTGAAAGAATATTGTTAGATTACACTGCTTTCATACACAGCTTTAAGGTTAGGTGACAGGTCGAGTGACGTGTGCCAAGATTGGGGGGCTAATTGGTACTTCAGCCCCCCCCCACCCTGAGCATTGGTGGGCTATAGCCCCCTCAGCCCCCCGGTTCCGCCGCTATTGTATTAATTAAATAATAATTAACCTGAAAAATAATTTATACGGGATATTGTAATCATAGAGGTTACTGAATAATTTTGTGTGATAGCTATTGCTACCTAGTTTATTTTCCTTGCTTTTTTACTTATAGTAGGACGTGTGTACTTTCCTTTGGTATATTTGCATGTTGGCTGCTGTAACAAAAATGGTTTTCCGGTTGATGGAAAGTTTACGAGCAACTTTTTAACTACTACCGGATAAAGCTACCTGACAACTTTAAATAGTTTTTACATTAAATTTATTATTTACATTTTATTCTTGACAAATCAAAATATTTGTTTCAACTTCGGGCTTATTGCAGCGCTGAAAACTGAAGCTGGCTTAACGGATGGTCAAAATGCAGGAAATTACATGATTATTGTCGGTTTACCTTTTTAATAAAACTCAACAAGGAGTGACAGAATTTATCAATACAAATTCAAATTTTATCAATTTTTCATTTCCCGGATCTACGTTGAAGTCAGCTAAAGTAAAATGTTTGTTGCAGTAAGAAGTTTTACATATAAGATAGTTTTCTTTTTGGTTACTTCAACATGATGTAATACAAAATTGTGCAGCTGATATGGTACATATCCTTTGGGATAATGTACTTCTTCTGAAACACGTTCGACCGTTCTGAAACACGTTCGACCGTTCTGAAACACGTCTGACTCTAAACGCAGGGCTCAGGAAACATCTGCATAGAATGTATGCTAGTGATTGCAGAGCTTTACCACGTATGTTTATGATAAAGCTAATGATATACATAAAGAAATGAGTAACGCAAAGATTGAAAGGGGTGTAAATCCTGAAATGAATCACGTAAGGACAGAAAGTGGGTAAAACGTTGCCTTTCATTTTCTATATTTCTGCATTAATAAAAAAATATTTTATATTAACCTATTTGAGTAGTATTTTAAAAACTTGTGCAATTTTGAGATTATTAGCAAGGTCGTAACATACATATATTTACGTATAAACATGGAATTGCTTGGAAAAATTCGTAAGCAAGTAAGCACCTAGTCAAAATTTCACACAAATGCATTTAAGTCTAGATAACGATAAATAAGAGTGCTCATCTGGTACCCATTTATCAGAACTTCAATTACAGAGCGTAGTGTAACATACCGGAGATTTTGGGGTTGCAGGGGTGAAAGCTTTTACATTCCGTCATGTGTGTTACCGGCTCTAACTCGGGAACGACTTAACCGATTTTCATGATCTTGGGGTCGTTCGAACCGGCATAGTTGAATTACCGTAAATATTCCCGATGGTTTTGGTTTCCCGTTTTGGTGTGATTTCGCGGTCGGATGTCAAAATGAGTTTTTACCCAATTTTAGTATCCTTCAACGGAAACAAGATTATTTTTGTCTTAAACTTCAAATATTTTCTATGGTTGGTTTATTTCATAGTAAAATGATAAATGCAAATGGCTTTTTTGTTTTTCGATTAAGGCTCCGGTTCTGGAGATACAGGGTTTGAGGTATGGCACACTTGTGGTTCCTCGACTCAAAATTGGGAAATTTGTTCTTACGTCCTGGGCAGTTGAAAGGTTTCACTTGGGGGGTTTTCGTGCATGGGAAAATAATAGACGGTGTTGATTTTGCTCTGCGACCCATGGGTACTGGGTATGGCGCCCCCTTGGTTCATCAATTTAGTTTTATTGTCACGTCCTGAGAGTCTGATAACTTGCACATTGGGGGTTTTCAGGCATGAAAAACATATTTCCGGTGTTAGTTTTGCGGTATTGTGTGATATCTACATATATAATATCAACCTATGCTAGCGAGAGGTGATTAGCTGTGCTCGCAAAATTCGTAGGTGTACCTATGCTTAGCTACGCTCTGCAGTCTCAATAGAGTTACTAGTTTAGCTTGTGTTAGACCTTGTTACGAACATGCGTCCTCTGCATGGTCTCCAGTTAATACTGGATATACAGACACATTTCAACGTGTCCAGCGCTACGTTACAAGTCGTATATTTGCCTATTACGTCCTCTCTTATTGTACAACGAACATTACTATTTTTAGGACTAGAGCCGCCAGAACTAAGAAGACTACATTTTGATCTCGTTATGGTTTTCAAATATTTCAATAACGAGTACAAATCCGGGCAGCAACCATTCCACTGTATGAATACAGTCAAAACACGTGGACTTTATAACTGAAGTTTAGCAAGCCTAGATTCGAAAGGTACATTTTGAACCACACATTCCGTGAGCGTATTGTAAGCGCTTGGAGCAACTTAGCCAAGTTGACAATAAAGACGTTGCAACTCTAAACTCGAAAACTCGAAATAATTCTTACACAGGTGGATCTAAATCATTACTGACTTACATACGACTGAAATATATAGCAGATGTTGCTGAGGTACTACCATCATAGAATGAATTATTGAAGTATTCTCATTTTGTTTAATTCTGCGCACAAAAGCAATAAATCTTTCGTCGTGACAACCGTATTGTATGTTTAGCCGTACAAGTTTCGTGTCCCAACATGCACTCAGTTTTCAAACAAGAAATGATTGCTACTAAAACTTAGACTGCCGAAATCTGTCGTAGGCTACTTTCTTAAATAGTATTGATTTTTCAGTGAGTTATAAATCCGTGGACTTACTTAATGCTCTCTCATAAGGAACATTCATGTATGGTGAATTGAGATTTCAAACTGATTTGTCGCTACCACTGAAGCGTTTTTTGGAATATATTAAGCACACGGCCTATTTCTTGATTATACTGACTAGAATATAGTCTACGTTCTGTAACCCGTTTCCAATGGTCCCAGTGGAGGATCTACGTTCTGTAACCCGTTTCCAATGGTCCCAGTGGAGGGTCTACGTTCTGTAAACCAATTCTTGTCTACGTTTACAAAGGTTCTTGGAAATTTTCTCACGCTGTGAAACGGTGTCGGCGTCCCAACATTTTTTGTTATTACTAGTACTTATGCGTGTTTCACAAAATAATGTGCGCAAAGCGGGGCATAATTTGGTCACGCGCAATCAAGTGCGCGTAACGATTACGGGCTTTTCGCTGCGCGTAAATTTTAGTTTACGCGCAACTAAGTGCGCGTAAATTTTACGAAGAGATCGCCCGGAACTTTTTGACGACGCACACTTCATCGCGCGTAAAAATAAAAAGTTATGCGCGGTTAATCGCCCGTAACTTAGAAAGTTACTGCTGTATTAAGTGTCCGTAGCTAAACGTTAATGTGCGCGACCGGGTGCCCGTAATTATTTGTGTTACGGCGATTAAGTGCCCGTAATAAAAATTACGCGTGTTGGTGCGAGTGATACGTAAAGGTATACCATATAGTCGGTTAGGTTTACCCTGCTACATAAAAATGTGCCATATACTGGTTACTCGCAAGAGTTTTCTGAAAACAGGCTATCAATAGAGTAACAAACCATGGTCCCCAGGCCATTTAATCTGATAGGGCTCAATAATATCTGCACACCGCACAATGTCTCGGTGGATCGATACTTTGGAATTTGGACCACGCCACTTACTATTCGCAGTGGTGAAATTTACCCTCCGTGTGACATGAAGGTCCGTCAACATGTATGTATATATTTAATAAGTTATACTCACCTAACCCTTTCAATTTTGGGAAATATATTCGGAATACAGTATATAAATCAATTGAACAAATTGAACAAACATATTGAACAAATTTTCTGGAATATTGCGTTTTACAGAGGAAAATAAACGTATACCGTTTAACATCAAACATGGCCAAAAATGACAGAGAAACTAGAGTAGCGAAAAATTCGATGCGTTTAATGCATATATATGCACCATTTTATTAAACTTGCAAGTTTAGAAACATTGGCTTTGATTCTTAGATTAATAAATTTCTAGGTGCGAATAGCCTCATGTTTTCGCTATCATTCTTAGATGCCTTTGAACGAGCTTGCCTGGATTTACAATAATGGAAAATGCAAACCTGAAATTATAAATTCATATTCATGTTAGTCAACCAGTCAGGTCATGTGTTCCATAAAAGCAAAAAGATTATAGCTATATATAAAAAGTTAACAAAAAAGTAAAATGAAAAGTTTTACTTAATTTCAAAAATTCGAATTTACCATAAAAATTCGAAAACAAACATCCAATTAATGGGTTAAACGTTGCTAATGTAGAATAACACTTCTACACTATCATAATAATTGATTACGTCAAGGTTGCATTAAAAGGTCGTATCGGAAAAAAACTGTACAACTACAAACCACTGAGTCACATGAAAATGCCACAAATAAATGATACATATTTTTTATTCCTACCGAAAATAACTTGGGAAATCATATTATATCCAGAGTTTTTAGCCGCGCTGCAAAACAGCATAGCGTTATTCTTACAAAAAATTTTATCAGCAGATACGAGAATATTATACAGTGACTATTTAAAGCAACTACAATGTTTTAGGTTCAAATATCTATTCGCTCCATAATTCACAATCCAAAAATTCACTTAAAAACAAGTGGCATTACCAAATGCTGAGTGAAATAAAAAGTTTCGGCTGCGGAAAGCCAAATTTTTAACTCATGTTCAACCACCAAAAACATGCATGAACATCCGAACATGAAATATGATTATACAACAGTCCATGTCGAAAATTTTGATTTCTGACTTTGTGAATTTTATAGTGCATCCTATTTATATATAAGCTATCACAATCTATGTATGATTCTTACGCGTCGCCTGCCCTCGCCTACAACGTAAAGTAGTATGCAAGAATATGGAATCTGGGAATTCACGAATTAATAGGTGAAACCACCTGCGTGTTGAATAATTAAAGCCAGCTATTAGTTAGAGAAAAACCAATAGGAACAATTCATGCTATAATTGCTACATAATGATTAGTCATTCATTAGCAATGGTTGAACCACGTTACACTGACCGAAGCACCATTACGCATGTGCTTTAGAGTCCACACGAATGAGAATATCAACATCAAGCGAAATAAATACACCACAACAGTAAACCCCGGGGCAAAATTAGCTACGTGACACAATTCAAACATTTACAAACAAAACTTTGAAATGTTTGTGGCTCGTCATTTTCAGTTAGTATTTGTATTCCTGCGTTTCGCTATATAAAGAATTTCATTGTGAACAAGGATTTGAATATAGTTCCTTGTCCGATTATGATAAAAGCAATACCGCCGACCGGTTTTTTCAGAATCTTCTACATGATGAATCCTTCCATAATGTGAGAGTTCATATATACGAATCAAAAGCATTGTTGATCATGTAAAAATTATATAGATGCGTTTCACAATGTCAGTTTCCAATATACTTGCGCCGTAAATATTATTCTATGCCATTGGTCTAACGATGGATTAAGCATACAACAGTGGCCTGCATGAGCATGCAAATAGTCAGACAACATGAATACAAAAACAAACTTTAGATCTATTGATAAAACTGTGACATAGACAATTCTCGTCACGCGAGTGGCTAGTTCTGTGTCAATTATGCGCGTTTCACAAAATAATGTGCGCAAAGCGGGGCAAAATTTTTACGCGCGCTTTAATGCGCGTGACAGTTACGCGCATCTAGTTGCGCGTAAATTTTGTTTACGCGCTATATGGTGCCCGTAACAATTGTTACGCGCATATTTGTGCGCGTAATAACAAAGTTACGCGCACACAAATACGCGTAAAATTTTTACTACGTACAGCTAACCGCGCGTAACTTTCAATATACGCGCACGCATCTGTCCGTAACTTTCTAGTTACGCGCGAGAAGCTGCGCGTAACCTTTTTTACGCGTACTTAAATGCCCGTAACTTTCTAAAGTTTCACACATTTAAGTGGGCGTAAGCCTATTTATGGGCAATTATGCACTTGACTAAAATTCTGTGCACAGCAGTTTGCGAGTATAATTATTTAAAAAGTCTGAAAACTATGCGCTTCAATTGTCCCATTCGAGTATCCCGTGCAAGCACGTGGAAAATCCAACCCCCACCCGTGGAAAAATGTTTACCCATAGCGGACGATACGACCCCAGCGACCAAAAAACAGGTTCTAACCACAGACCTCCCTGAAAAAATTTTGCCTTCTGAGATGGCTGAGGGTACCCCTGAGATGGCCGCAACCCCTCACCCTGGCATGAAGATCCGTTGGTATGTATGAATATATATCAAGACTATTCCATCCGTTTATTTTGCAAAAACACGGTTTTGCCTTCTACTGAAAGTGAGGTAATGACGAAAATTGAATACTTCACGAAATGCTAGAATCCTACTTTCCAGTTGCGCATAGTTCTATGGTGAATGGAGGATTAAGTATAATTCATTACAAAAGTGTAGAAAAGTGTTCCTGGAAGGTGTGTATTCTCGCCTAACACCTATATACGATTTATCATTATTTCAAATGAAAACTATATTTATTAAATTTCACGTGAACTTCTATTAAGGATAAAGGATAAAGATGCAATTGGCACTAGGTGACAATCCGGGTTGTTATGCCGAAGCATTGTGTGGAGGTTGGCCGTGATGATTGCCCATTACACCACCCATCATCTTATCCGCCTAGACCGAAGTCTAGTACCTGTTTAACGCATAGGTACTGCGAAGCAATTGTGGCTGATTCCCTTGCCCAAGGAGATTAGCGCGACCGCTGGATTCGAACTGCCGACTTCATGATTATGAAGCAGGCGCTCTAACGACTCGGCCACGCCGCCACTAAACTTCTGTTAAGCAAGTACTTTATCTGGAGTGTAAATCAAACTAATTTCTAATTCAATTATTAATAGCCCAATCGTAGTATGCCACGCAGTAATTGAGCCTAATTAGCTGCACCGCAAACCTAAGGGTAACGCCAACGTTTATAAAGTTATTAAGTTAATTATCTTAATTAATTTTATTATTAATTACTCTCGCAAGGTACTTGTAGAGAACACGCATTTGCTACAATAACAAAGCAAATCTACCACTGTGTCAAGCAAGGGCCCATGGTGTAGTGGATAGCACGCTGTCGTTGCAACGCAGAGGGCCGGTATTCGAATCCCGGTGGGTCCATAGTTTAGCTTACACAGGACTTAACATATTACTAATGCTTATAGTACTGCACCGAGTGGTTGGGAGAGCAGTATGACGTTTGGTGTATTGCCTCGGCCATCTTCGCGTCCGGAGCCTATGCCGTCGGAAAACATTCGATGAAACGTCACGTTCTGCCGCCAGTTGGATAGAATTATCGGACGCTTCTGCAATTTTGTGCTTTTTTCATTAAACCTAAATTTAATGTATTGGTTGATATATTTCCCAAAATTGAAAGGGCTAGGTGAGTATAACTTATTAAATATATACATACATGTTGACGGACCTTCATGTCAGTAGAGGATAAACCCACCACCGCGAGGAGATGGTGGCTGGCGGTCATCCTAAGGGGATACCCAGAGTGGTGTCGATCCACCGAGACGTGTGCGTGTGCAGATATTATTGAGCCCTATAAGATTAAATGGCCTGGGCACCATGGTTTGTTCTCTATTGATAGCCTGTTTCAGAAACTGCTTACGAGTAACCAGTATATGGCACATTTTATATAGCAGGGTAAACCTAACCAAGCTATATGGCATACCTTACGTATCACTCTCACCAATTTGCGCGTAATTTTTATTACGGACACTTAATCGCCCGTAACACAAATAATTACGGGCACCCAGTCGCGCGTAACGTTTGCATTACGGGCACTTGGGTGCGCGTAACTTCTAAGTTACGGGCGATTAACCGCGCATAACTTTTTATTTACGCGCGATGAAGTGTGCGTAGTCAAAAAGTTACGGGCGATCTCTTGCCCGTAAAATTTACGCGCACTTAGTTGCGCGTAAACTAAAATTTACGCGCACCGAAAAGCCCGTAATAGTTACGCGCACTTGATTGCGCGTGACCAAATTATGCCCCGCTTTGCGCACATTATTTTGTGAAACGCGCATTAGTACAGAACGTAGAAACACCTTAATCAAAAAAACCAAACCCTCCACTGGGACCATTGGAAACGGGTTACAGAACGTAGATCCTCCACTGGGACCATTGGAAACGGGTTACAGAACGTAGACTATATTAGTTAGTCGGTATCAATCAAGAAAATAAGCAAGTATGCTTAATATATTCCAAAAAACGCTTCAGTGGTAGCGACAAATCAGTTTGAAATCTCAATTCACCATACATGAATGTTCCTTATGAGAGAGCATTAAGTAAGTCCACGGATTTATAACTCACTGAAAAATCAATACTATTTAAGAAAGTAGCCTACGACAGATTTCGGCAGTCTAAGTTTTAGTAGCAATCATTTCTTGTTTTGAAAACTGAGTGCATGTTGGGACACCGAAACTTGTACGGCTAAACATACAATACAGTTTGTCACGACGAAAGATTTATTGCTTTTGTGCGCAGATTTTAAAACAAAATGAGAATACTTCAATAATTCAATTTCTATGGGACTTTTATATATATAAAGAGGGTAAAAATGCTACCCTAAACACACTGCTCAGAAGCACATGCTCCGCGAAAATGCGAAATGCATTTATGAATAAGATAAAGTTGGCAATCTATACGATAGCGATATATTAAATTTTGATGTCTAAATTAAGCGCAGTCGCAACTCTTAAATTTCACCTTGGCTTTTGGTGCAATTTCGCTAGGGCAATGTGCGCTGAGGGCACGCACCGACAAAGTTTGTGTGGTAATTGCCGTACATATTTACAAGATAAAACAATAAATGAATCAAAGTCTAATTGTTTTCCCAAAAACATTGATTTGATCCCAGATTGATCTATATTTTGCACATCGCAAGCACAAGTCTAACACGGAGCCGCATATTACATCTTTAAGGACAATAAACACTTTCAGCAGAAAAATTTACACATTGGCTTTATGTCTCACGCTACATATAGTGCTTAAATAAAAATGTGATACAACAAGTTACTTGTTACCTAATTAATCGAAAAAATTAACTATTTAAATTTTTATTTGGATAACATTACACAACTTTCAAGAAAATAAATTTGTCACAATATACAATCAATAATTTTGTGTCAAAATGGGGCTGCGTGAATTGTGTAAATTCTTCAACTGCACTTTATTGTAATTAACATAAGTATCATTAGACTAGATCATATTAAATATATATTGTCAAGGTCAAGGAAGGATTTGCACTTAATATGTGTAGTGTCCTAGGTATACAGTAACTATATAATGTTACCCAGGCTTTGTGAAGACTTGCAAGAAGATCAACAAGAAACGTTTAGTAAAAGGAGGCCCGCCTGCTCAAAAACCGCCTCTTGTTACGTACCAGTAATATGTTAAGGCGGAAAAATTGTAACGAAGAATTCAAAAGTGGCACACACAAGCTAGCGTACACTGGCACACATGGCGTACATAAGCTGCAGGGTTTGCAATTCTTGATACACTATGTCATAGCATCAAACTAAGAGTGCTTATTTTGCATAGGCCGTGAACAGCACTTGAACACGGATTGAAAGGAGCGCTAGTTACCCAAAAGCGATACTACGCCAAGTATGCTATGATATATGAGTTATACCTCTAGAAGTGTATTTGCGTTGTCCTGTTTAGAAACAATAAGCATCCTTTTAGAAAAATAACATTCCGTCACAATCTAGCTTGCGAAAAAATTGAAGATGCATAGATTTAACGTTTTAGGTTATTAGACCATTCAGACCCAGTTCAATTTTCAAATACAAAAGGAACTCAATCCGTTGCAAAAGCACCGAAAATGCCTCTTCACACAACGAAATAGACAATTCTATGCAATACTAGTAATGGAGTCGAGGATACAATAAGTCACAAGGCAAACTGAAGTTCCATTGTGCCCTGGTTTCATTTTTTGAATACTGCTGATCAAAAACAGAGTGAGAAACATTGTTATTTCAACAGCACTAAGTTGACAGACTGAACAAGATCTTTAAGCCGTTCGTTCAACAATGGAAATTTTTAATTTTTTCACAACTATAGGGGACCAAGGTTTCATCGCAAGGCCACACATATCCGATTATACGAAAAGGAATTTGTACAAAAACAAACTATTTCGTTCACAGTTTTATAAATGAAACTAAGATTAGAAATGATTCTCACCCATCAATTTTATTTCTAATATTTGCCTGCACGAGCAACATATAAAAACTGCCTATATCTATAAAATTCTTCAGTGAATGATTTTTGAACCGCTTCGAGAATGTCAATGTCAAAGTGATATAACCAAACCATTTGGGCATATCTTACCGTAAATTATACACAACGGATGCGGCCAAATATTTTATTTATATGAACATGTGTTTCGCCTGAGACATATATACCACACACATTTTCAGCGTCTAATATATACAGTAAATATATATACATACAAATGGCTTTAGGTATAAACATATGAGCATGCTCATGTTTATGCTGCCATTATACTATTCGATTGCAGAATTCTGCAGAGTGAGAAGCGCTAAAATATTCATTACACTTTTGGTTACATGAGAAATTATATTTCTTAACAAATCAGCTTGTTGATTATCGGCAATACAGCGAATCTTTGATAGAGCACGAAATTGTCTCCAGAGCTTGTAATAACATTCTTTATCCCGCTTACTGGCTTAAATCATTTGAATTAAAATATCCACTGTTTGACGTTGTACAAAGCAGCATATTTCAATGATGCAATGCTTAGGAACACCCTGTGTTCGTAGCCATTTGACATCGTTTCATTAGATAGTGCTTTTTAGATATACGAAATACCATCCTCTTCATCTAATCACTCTTGTGGATGCTGCAAGAATAATATTTGACGGGGTAGGCCATCTGATCACAGCGACCATTATTATTTGGCACCGTGGTGGATCAATTAATGGGAATTACAAAATGGCTCGAGTTCAAGCTGGAATCACTGTCGTCGATTCTTATCCGCTAGTGTAGATTTAGGACGCTGCAAATCGATCATTATTTTGAAGCCAAAGTTTTTTAGAGATCAATTTAAATCTCGAACAGATTGCAGCATAGCAAGTTTATCGGTTATAAAAACATGTTTCATTTGATTTTTTGAATACACGCCAACTTGCTCAATATTAAACGGGCTAGAATACCAACTGAATTGAGATGAATAAATCGGAATTGTAAGATTCGGCCCGTATTCTGCTTTAATTCTCTTAACTGGATCGCACGGCACATGAAACAGTTCGTCGAGAAGAAGTGTTGCACAATTTTCGGTACTAAGTGGAAGGGTTTGTCTAAAAATATATATAAATTTACTTAATTCTAATATCCTCAAATTTTCAAACCTCTAAACGATTGTGAAAGGTTATATTGTTATTCTTTAGTTTATATTGACTAGGAACGGTCAGCCGTAAACACCTTAAATCAAAGTTAGGAGAAGTTTTTATGAGTGATGACTGCAGCATAAAAGATTGCAACTGCAAACTCGCACGTTAGAACTAGTGGCTGAAATGTTAGCTATACCTAAATATTGCTGCACAAATTATTAAAAGTAAACGATCTTACCCAGTCGAGCAGTCAAACAATCTGATCAGAACTAGCAAGTTATTGTGGGAATAAGTATCTGCAGAAAACAGTGAGCAATTATACCTTATATTCGTCATGATACTAACGATTCATAATTCCTTCAAACATTTACCTGATATATAATGTTGTAAAGCAGTGGTCTAACGAAATAGCGTAGCAAGTATGGGAAGTTATTCACAGAAACATTAACGTAGCATAGTAAAAATTACAGAAACAGGAAAGTAATAATCTTTTTACTAATATAAATGAAATAAAAAATATGTAGTGAAGCAGGAAACTCAACGAAACCTCAAACGTTACGTAGCTTCCGAGCTTTTGACTTGTTTAATTTCAAATGGTGTTACTACGTATTTATATCTTAGTTTCGATTACGGTCTTTACTAGAATCTTTAAATATATAGTAATTTTTATTCCAGTTAAAGTGTGCTTTAAAAATAACATGATCTAAGTTAATACTTAGACCATATTCCGTCCACCACATTATTTTCATTTGTATACTACAAAAATAGCCAAAATAAAACGCCAAGATCACAATGTATCGGATCAAAATTACCTATACTTTCAGCATAAAATTTCATTTTTTTCACTTCAAGCTAAGTTTTGATGCCAAAATGGCTCAGATTACAAAGGTCCTCCTTTTAATACTGTTTTTGTGTTCTTCCAAAAAATCCTTCTGCTGTATACGTTGATTAATTCACTCCTGATGTACACAGCCTTACAGATAGTCGTAAAAATGGAGTAAATAATTACATATAATACATAATAATAAAATCTGGTTTCTCTTAACTAAATAATGACATAATGTAATTTACCTGTCTTAACTATACAGCAAAACGTACAGAGGAAACACAGTGCATTGTGTCTTACTAAAAATTTAAAAAACATGCTTAACAATTTTATTGTGACAAATTGTAAACATATATTTGGCGCATTTTAAACTTGTCTTTGCTACGTATAAACTAAACTGTTGTCTGGGACTTGTCATCACTAATTTATTTTGGTCGCCTCCATCTAATGCTTTTTCATCGGTTGTTACGAACATCACATAGAAATTTTAATTCCAGTCATGTATCTTCTTGAGTAAATGTTTCTCAAATATCACTTTTGGTCATCATGTAACCTTATTCCCAACCACCGTAGTTTTATGGGCCGCACTTTATTATACCTACACACACATAAAACTTGATTGACCCTGAAAAACTGACAAGTTATGATTGAACAAAAATTCAACTTATGACAAATTGATTTTTCTAGTTTGTTTTACTGGTTTATGTGATTTTGATCGCACATATCTAAAGAAATTTTGTACACCCGCATATGTCTTTCCAGGTTTTGATACTATGAAATTTAAACGTTAGATCACAAAAAAATTGAATTCTTAGCATCAGCTATACGTGTTAGTATGGTATTCGAATATGAATATGACTTGCTTTAGCTTGACTCGTTGACTTGGAATCATTGCGCCATGATAAATATATTCTTTGTTGGAATAATAGAGGAAAATATCAATTGCAGCTCCTTTGTATGAGACCGTATATTCGAGAGAATCGTTGCGCTAAAATTTTTTAAACAAATATCTAATAAGTTTGTGTTAACTACTGTTTGTTTTCCCATTTCCAACGTCAAAATCATTACAACTATATTAAAAGTCAGATAAGGTGAAAACAGAGAATGATGTCCTGTTGTACTGTCCCAGAATATTTTTCCGTACATTGCTATGGAAATTTGAATTTTAATTCTATCAATACTCACTCTGACCCTACAAATTGTAAATATTTAAGTATGTTCTTCAAACTCATACATTCAGTGGAAGTCAACTATGCGACAGTTTTTATATGCCAGATAAAGCAGTAGCGCATTAAAATTATAACACAGACTTAAATTGAAACAAACACAGATACTGTCAAAAATAAAGTACCTATTCTAATCTCCTCTGCAGATTAATATGGTTAGTACTTATATTATGTCTCATAAAAGTTAGGTAGGCAGAAGGCCCTCCTTCGGAAGACCCGGCTTCCCTCCTTCCGGGGGACCTGGTTACCACCCTCGGGAGCCGGCTGCCTCACAACTCGAACCGCCAGCACGAATAGTTAGCACGTCAAACTTTTTCTCAAATTTTTAGCTCCAACTTTGATAAAATTTTGATCAAATTTTAAGCACAAATTTTGATTAAAATTTGAAACCGTTCCTTCCATTTTGGTGAATTGGGACCTGTGAACACTGTTCAACCTTTTCCATCATATTGCTTTAATCAATCAGAGACAAAGAACCGATCTTGAAAATTTTTGAGCTCAAGTTTAAAGCATTGTGAATCGCCATATTTTGAATTACAATCAGCAGTAAAATTTTGATCAAATTTTGAACAAAAGCTTTAACGTGTGAACACACCTTTCGTCTGGATGTATATAACACTTTATGTGTTAAACATCGCAACAAAAATTAAATTACAATATAACTAAGTCATGCTAACGATATAAGCAGAAAACACGTTTACCGCTGTCCATTGTAGCGATACACAAACCGAGTAGCAGTGGTTAAAATAATCGACACCCTACCAATATTTTGGCTTAGTACCTTCCAGAATGACTACAGTTGGTTCAACTTTGGCGCATAGGATGTGAAAATGTTATGTGGCTGGATGTTTGCAAAAATACACAAGCCGAAAAAATCAAACCTCTCCGATAATTCGTTTTAGATTGAATTCCTCGCTTGTCAAAAGAGTTAGAGTTAGCAAATCGCTCCACATCGACGAATCAAGTGATAAATCCATGTCATTAGTGTGCGGAATTAAACTGCAATCACGATACCAACCTAAATTAGTAACGTTTTCATTATCATAATGAGTAAAAGTTGAAATGTTCAAAAATATTCATTATCTATACTGAGTTTTTCAGTGTGGTGTTTTAGATAAAAGCTGAAAAAATATTCCTTTAGCACGCGTCAAATGCGCCTAAATTCTTCGTATTAATTTTGTATATTACGACGCAAAAGTACAACCAGTATATATGAAAGATCTCCATTCGCGATTACAGTGAAATACCCATATACGCTAAAAAGGATTCCATATACGCTAAAAAGGATTCAGGGCAGCCTAAACCTAATATAGTTTTGCCTCGGCGAATGCATTGAATCATAGATAAGATGATGTAAATGATTGTAGTATGGTAATCATATCTATTGGAAATCTTACACGTCAGTTATGTGATACATCATCCACTTTAAAACCGAACGGAAGCGTAAACATTTATAACATTTGACGGTGCTACATAGAACCCACGAAGTAAAAATTCTGGATGTTGCAAAATTCAATCCACTCAGTAATTTTCTGGGTGATGGTCATAATACACAGGAATTTCTCAGTAAATTTATGAAGTTTGTGAAAATTTGTGAAAGCCAATAAATTGCACGTAGCCAGTAATTTTTGAGGTGCAATCAAGATTGAGTGATTTTAATTTACGGGGACAGATTTTATAGCCATATGCCAAAATTCTCATCAGGCATAAACACATATACAAAAATATACTTATTTTCACACTGAAGAAATCGCTCACCTTAGCAGGTACTTTTGAAACGTTTTGACTCAACCTAACTCGTCTTTTGAAAAACAACTGAGGACGTATCTCTAATAATGGCTCAGAAACCACCCATCAAATCTATCTATTATTTGCACACTTCGTATTATTTGGACATACTGTGCCGAGTTTTGCTGATTCAGACTTTTTATATGCATGTCGCCATAAGAATGTGTTTCTTTCTGCACTGACATATAATTTCGTTGGTGATACTATCCAAATCATCGTTCCAATCATATCAATATGATTTGCGGATAACCACTTCACTTTGCCTTTCACCATCAGTAAGAGTTCGTAAAAATATATTGTAGACAGTACGACACATGGTTATATCCCTACACTAAGTCGTGATCGTTTCGTGTTATTCCTTGCCACCTCAAGAAAGCCCGGAGCTATTTAGCAGGACTTCATGAGAGGCATCGGCATTACACCCCAAGGGTTGTTTACGGGAGCGGCAGCTGTCAATACGCCAACATCCACTAAAATAGAATTACATTCATCTATGTTCTGCTGATATTCTTGCAGTAATATCAACGGCTGTTGGCTTCCTGGCATCGTCCACACCGAATCAATCCATACGGTGTAGCCTATAGCACTCAGAGAACTTTGGAGTGTACTTCCGTATAATTTAGGAATAAGCTGAAAAACGAAAGCATCATTATATGAATGCAATAGATTGGTCATACAGCTCTACAAAATTTTTGACGAACTCTTGTTTTTAGGAACCGCTTCTAGGAATCCATGATTTGTGCCACGATTTACACGACTTTTTTGGCCTGTCGACATAAGGATTAACTTTTTGCGACAAACCCATGATATAGAGAATGATTTCAACATACGATGCCTCTCACTGTTACGAATTACTTTATTCTATGAATCCTTGATCCAAATTATGATTTCAAAAGTTAGCAATTTTCACGACCTGATGCTATTTTTCATTCTAACAAACCCTGGCCTATTACATGCCTATCTATATGTTAAAACAAGTATCACTTTGTAATGTTTCAACAGTTTTACAGCTCGAGAGGCCGAAGGCATCTTAAACGCAGCGTGGCGCTAAATGATCTTAGAGCTAATGACGATTAAAAGTGTATTAGAACGTCAGGCTTCTGATACATTAATGAATACTAAAGTAATGAAGAAGAAAAACGTATAATGTTGAACATCGCTTGGCGCTAACTAGTCCTCAACTTAGAGAAGGGAAAAGGCGTCGCAGAATGTCAATCGTTGCGTGACACTAAGTGATCATACATATAATGCGTCGTCATACATTAACTAATCCTGAAAGTTTAAAATATTGTATAGATACTTTTCGCTTCGGAAACCAAACACGAATGCTTGTGCAATGAGGTTTTATACGATTTTGTAAGCCTATACTACTCATCAATTGTATCACATATCAGGAGCCGAACCACAACCAACAGGGAGTGCTCAGGACTCGAGAGAACTTGTAAAAATTAAATATGGAATAAATTTATTGCAAACATAAGTTTAAAGTAGCAAGATAATTGATGTAGTACGCAAACGATGTGTAACTCTACACATGTATTCAATTGCATTCATTTCACATCTTAGCGAAACTGTTGGATAACAGCTTAAAGCAAAACGCATATTCATAATAAAACCCTGAGCTACCGCAGTCAAAATTTTGTACACAGATTTAATGTTTTTCAATTTTTGTACTAAAATTCATTCCCTACAATGCAAATCAGTTTGTTCTAAAATCGCTGTATAGATAGATAGATAAGAGTTTAGATGGGGTATAAAAGAAACCTGAGTAGGCCAAAAAGGCCCTTTTCAGCACCCCAAGTCCTAGTAAAGTTCTATTCCGTAATACACTTCGCAAACCCAACAATTCTAGATAAACTCAATTTATGTCCATCCTCTTGATCTAAAGTCTCAGTTCCGAAGAATGTCCTTCGTAAGTGCCTCAAGGCTAAGCAGTCCATTGTCAAATGTTGAGCAGTCTCCGGCTCAGTTCCGCAGAATGTGCACAAGTTGTTATCCAGTAAACCTATTTTGTATAAGTGGGAATTAAAAGTCCCATGTCCTGTCAAAAATTGTTTGGCTATTCTCATACGGTCTTTATTCAGTTTCTAAAGGAATATTGATCTAAATTTATCATGTTTATCAAAGAAAACCCTAGTCTGTCTACAATCAGTATTATTAGTCCATCTCCTACAATGTTCTATAAAAGACCTTTCCTCCAGCCACGTTTTAATTACAGTAACGCTAATAGGTACATGAGGTTCCTGTCCTAGAGTCTTTATATTAGACCCGTGCCTAGCTAATTCGTCAGCTATTTCATTACCTAATACTCCGGAATGCCCTTTTACCCAGCCCAGAGTCACCGTATTGTTTCGACCTAGTCTGTTAAGCCACTTCACACACCCAAGGGTGCATAGTGATTTAACCTGCCTTTTCCCCAGAGCCAGCACCGCAGCTTTACTATCACTAAAATACCTATCTTTTTATTCTTAAGTCTAAAACCATCTGTTATCATGGCACATCTTTCGATGGCCAGCACCTCTGGCTGAAAGACAGTAGTCAGGCTACCCAGGGTGAATGATTCCCTTACTTTACCCGGTATATATACCTGCACCACATCGCCTGAGACCATTCTCAATGACCGACCCATCCGTATAACATACCAAGTCAAAGTCATCTTGCCTAATATCAGCCCAGTCAATACAACTCCAATTCTGTTTATGTCTTATAGAGCTAATAATATCACATGGTAGGTTCAATAAGCCGCCAACATTCTTGGTCAGCATATGCATATGAGCAGATGAGCCCAATGCATGATTGCTTTGCCAAAGGCCTAGGTTCTTAAGCCTTATGTATTCTTTAACCGCACTTTCTTTGATTAAGATATCAATAGGCGGTATACATAAAATTGTCTCAATGCCGCGCACCGGTGTAGATCTAAAAGCACCAGTTATCATACGACAAGTCATAGCTTGAACCTTTTCTAACATTTTTCGATAAGTTACCAGTTCAATCCTATGCCACCAACAAATTACCCCATAAAGGAGTGTTGGGAGAACAACTGTTCTATAAAGGAAGTATATAACTTGAGGACGAAGACCCCAGTTACTTCCAATAAACCTCTTAAGAGCAAACAGAATTCTAAAGGACTTAAGCCGTGCTTCTTCAATATGAGTCTTCCAAGTTAGACGATGGTATAACCATAGGCCAAGATATTTAACCTTATCACCGAACGGAATAACTGCGCCTCCAATGCAAATATCCGTTATGCCGTCCAACCTTCTTTTCCTTGTAAAAATTACACCCTTACACTTTTGTGCGTTGACAGAAAGGCCTCTAGGACAGCACCACGCATGAAGCTCATCCAGAGACCGCTGAAGTCTGTTGCAAGTAGTTCTTAGACATATTGAGGATGTCAGAAGAACTAGATCGTCAGAATATCCTACGCACAACACCCTGTTAACATTAAGTCTGTTAATAATATCATTGACCACTAGACACCAGAGCACGGGGGAAAGAACACCTCCTTGCAGAAATCCCTCGTTCGCTCTGACCGCCAGTCTGGCTTGTCCCTTTTCAGCTACAATAACTCTCATCCTCAATAATTTATGAATCCAAGTTTTGATGAAATTTGGAATACCAAATTCATCCATGCTTTTTAGAATGAACTCAAATTTTGTGCAGTCAAAAGCTCCAGTAATGTCTAGGAACACCGCAATAATAAATTTGCCAGAAACTATTTCCTGTTCAATCCATGCCGTAGTATTCTGAAGGGCAAATATGGTACTCCTTCCTTCACGATAGGCATGTTGATTATCATGTAATTTGGACTTGCTCAAGATGTCATGTATTATATAGTCTGAAACCAATCTCTCAAGAGTCTTATAAACAAAAGATGAAAAATTAATGGGTCTATATGCCTTAGGCTCAGTATAGTCATCTTTACCCGGCTTTGGGATAAAGATGATTTTGGTCTGTCTCCAAAGAACTGGAATATAGTTAAGTCTAAGGCTGGCCTTAAAAATCCTTTCCAGCGCCAAAAGTATTGCTGAGCCTCCTGATTTAAGAAAGACTGGATAAATACCATCAGGTCCAGGAGACTTAAAGTCTCCATGACGTTCTAAAGCCCACTTAATCTTCTCTAAATCAACCACCTCGTTGATGTAAGTCTCTATATTGGGTATCCTTACCAGTCTCCCCAAGTCATGTCGTCCAGTTTCATCCTCAGAGGGAGTGGAACATGGAACATGAACCTCCAGGAGTAGCTTTAAAATATCTCTATCACATTCTGTATAAGAGCCATTAGGATACCTAAGCTGGCCCAGAATCGTCCGATTTATCCTGCCAAATATCTTGTGAAGCCTGTTGCACACGGGAGTTTTATGCACTGAATCGCAAAAGGATCTCCACGAAAGCCGTTTTCTCTTTCTAACAAGCTTTTTGAATTTTGCCTGAAGGGAGTGGTATCTATTCCAAGATCTATCATCACCATGATTCATTGCCATCCTATACGTTTTCTTTACCTTTTTCCGAAGTCTAGCTAATTCATCATTCCACCAACAATTCTTATAATTACGCGCGCTCATAGAGGGACAGCTACTTTCCGCCGCCATATTTAGAGCGCTTGTTAGCATACCAACCGCCAAATCCAGCAGTTCACAATTATCAATATTGATACTGTTCAACTCAGCTAAATTTTCTCTCAGTATGTCATAAAATCGCATCCTATCAATACGTCTAACATTCAATTTCTTCTCAACATGATCAATGCCAAAGTCCATACTGAATTCTATAAGCTTATGGTCTGATCCCGAGTAGTCCTGTATCACATGCCACTGCTTAATATGTCTTTCTAAACAACTGCTACCTAATGTGACATCAATCACCTCCCACCTATTCCTAATGACGAACGTGGGGGAACATCCCTTGTTCACCACACATAAGTCCGTTGTCAATAAAAATTCTGCTAAATCAGACCCTCTTCTGTTGTCATTTGTGCTACCCCAAAGTCTGTTGTGAGCATTAACATCACATTCAATTACAATCTGTAAATTACTATTGCCTGAAAAATCAACTAGTCTAGTCAAGCCATTTCCTGGCAACCTCTCAGTCGCGTCATAAGGCAGATATAAGGATGCCATCAACCACTCACTATAAGTGTCCAAATCAAATGCACGTCCCCGTATCCTGACAACCGTACAGTCCCTATTTGTCAAGGGTAGCATAGTGTTAACAATAAGTCCAGCAGAAGTACAAATACAAGTCCTGTTACCTGTACAAGTCTGATCATAGACTAACCTACCATTGCAACGTACTGGCGTGGGCTTCCCAACCGTAAGACAGGGCTCATGAATCAGCACTGTAAACTGTCCTGAAAGCTTATTAATTCTATTTTCTAATTCTATGTGGCCTGTTCTTGAATGCTGACAATTAATCTGAAAGACTGTCAAAGTCATTTATAAATTCATTTTGATAGTTTTTCAGTGACTATCTTGACTAACTTTTTAATTTACTGGTTGCTGGGGCCAGGTTCTTGGAGTATATCCGGCTCAAGTGCCGAACCCGCTGGAGCCTGACCCAAAGGTCTATGAAGATCTGGATCGAAGAACTGGATATAAGTCATCTCATATCTCAGTCTTCCACCTTTCTGTACAATAAGATCACGGATTTCAGGTAGAACCCTGAAGCCAAATATCCGTCTGTGTTCTCTTTGTCTAGTAAAATAAGGGCCCCATTCGGGGACCCTTAAATCAACTGAGCTGCGAATACCAATCTTTCGTTTCACCTCTTCCGGGTCCTCAGGAGGTAGTCTTCGTCCCGAAGTGGGGATGAAGGTAGCGATCTTAACAAGATCAACCTCAGAACTGAGAAGAACCTGCTTATGTGGACACTCAGGCATCCAATTTCAGTCTTCAATGACATTTTTCAGAAATTGAAGAGTTGCTTCGTTGTTACAGGTAACCCTGTAAAAACCTCTAGTAAAGCCAGAGTCCTCAAAATCAAGGTCTCTGGCATTTGATGCTTCCTCTATCTTTGCTATCAAACGTGCAGATAGTTCATCTATTTCCTCATCTGTCATGGGCTTCATCGGATTGGCCTTATCCACAATCACAGCGTCTAAGGCACTAGCTGCAGCCTTCCTATACGAGCCAACTTTAGATGTTTGTTGCTTAACATCCTTCTTTGGCTGTTTTTGTGCCGTTTCAGGCGTACTGCCTTCATGGTGCACCGTTCTTTTTAGGGCTTGCTTTTCAGCTTCGCCAGACTGGCCATGCCCTTTCTGCGCAGGAGTCTTTCCTTTAGAATTCTTTTTGTCGACCGTAGTCGTTCCTTTTTCGGAAAAGTCTCTCATTTTCTTGGATACATATTTACGTGTCTTTTCGACAACAGTCCAAGTGTTCTGGTCGTCAGGACAAGCCCCCCCCCGATGAACCGGGTACAGCATGCGTGTCCGACACAAGTCCGGACGTAGCCCCCACCCCCGATTCATCGGGTACAGCAGGCTGTCCAGTCAAAGTCACTGTTCTCATCTTTTCACTGATACCCGAGTGGGTATCAGTGACATCTGTTTCACTATCTGTTTCAGGGTCAGTCGCAGTGACCGACCCAGTACCCCACCCACAAGGGGTACCACCATTGTTGCTTTCGACGACGCTGCTGATGTTGCTGTTGTTGTGGCCGCCGCCGTAACCACCGTTGTTGTTGCTGTTGTTGTTGTAGGTGTAGCCAGACCACCCGGGGGCCCACCTACGAACCCCCCAGGCTGGGTCCCCGGAGATTGTGAGGCCCCATTGCCGGGTACCGGGGCGCGCTTATTTTTATCTTTCATAATCGCTGTATAAAAGAGCTCAGCTCCATATTCAGAAGTGGGGTAGTTTGGGGGCGCACTGAAACTTAACGGTGGCCGGGACGCTAGAAGAAAAAAGCTGGGCCGCCTTTTCTTTAGCCGAATGCCAGGGGCCGGCACGCTTTATCATCCGCTCCCCAACTGCACACATACTAGAACTTACCCAGCAACGTTCCGCCAGCCAATATTGGTATCATATCAACCGAAATCATTAAATCTCGCAGTCGTCCTAATCCAATAAATTGATCATGCGATATTGTTGGAGGCCACTGAAATAACCACAAGCCTAATCCTAAATGACCGTTAAACTCTTTAAATGTCGCAGTCACCTCAATCCCACAAATTGATTTTGGGATATTGCTGGAGGCCACTGATATACCCGGAAACTAATCGTACATAACCGTTTTATCTCTTTAAATCTCGAGGTGGCCCTAATCCAATAAAATAGTTTATTTGCGGTATTGTGGTAGGCCACTGAAATATCCAGAAACTAATTGTACGTGATCGTTTTATCTCATTAAATCTCGATATCGTCCATATCCAATAAATTGAACATGTGATATTGTTGAAGGATACTGACGTATCGTGATGATTAGATTAGTTGAAATAATAAGCTAACAGCGTAGCGGACAATGGTTTCTTACATCTACAACAACTGCAGTCGTCTAAAACCGAAAAATCAAAACAACACATAAGCAGGAACCTGGGAACAATTTTCAATTTCTGGGCAGGTTAAGATAATAAATATAAGGAATAAAACTTCCTAACAAAACATACATAGCGCATAATTGCAGAGACCTGAGAATTCAGTACTCAAAAGTTCATTACTTAATAAAAAGAATAATCTGCACACATTTTATGTAGCGGGACAGAACGGAGAGCGAACTCCTTCATGTTTAAGTCTTAGAAAGAGAGTGGGGTGCATCCCCCTGTTTCGGTGCTTATTAAGCAAAGCCTATTCCGTAGTAATACATACCAAATGATTAGTTGGCCAAAATTTCTGATTAAATCAAGCAGTTTGATATCCACCAACGGCAGACTGCTATTCCTCGATGTGAATTTAGATTCTGTGGTTACACGGAAGCGTCAGTAATACGCCGCTATCTTGAGGGCCTGTATTAACATACAAATTAGAGCATATTTGGCGCCTTAAATTGGGTGTTTCATTTTCTATCCTGATTTCATATATATAAATACGTTTCCGTTGGCACAGTACATGAAAGTCGTAGGACATAAAAAAGTTACTCTGTCAACTGAAGGAATTGCCAGTTTATCCTCTAATTCCAATTTAACATAAAACTGGATGCTGCACGGTGGCCGTTGGGTTGTTATCATTATAGTAATTTTACTTAGATGCACTACTTTCATCCCTTTGTTCAAACGCCAAAGACACTGTAGGGAAGCATTGATGATGTCAAGCTATATCATGTGCCAAACATACGGCAATCATTGTGCACTGTTAACAGCTGATCTCGTGGATTACCGGATTAAGCTAAGGCTTATGATTTCACTAAGTGAGCGTTAACTTCTTAACCCATAGAGCCAACTTTAACAATTATTCGACTCAGCTCGTCAATGCAAGTCGAATGGTAAGGGTCCGTCGTGCTGAATGACTATAAACAAAAGGACCCAATAAGATTTCCGTAGATTTGACACTAAAATTCACGTTTGTGTGGCCTATTTAGTCATATGGGCGTATTACGCAGCAATACAACTTCCACTCTGCTACGATCACATGGGTTACTTGCAACCTACAAACGATAATAGCAAATAAGAGCCAATATTTGTTTGATTCATCGACTTGTTTGACCCGTGTTCTCGAACAGGCAGAAATATACACAATCATGCAGTTGGAGATGCATACTGTTAAATACACACGGTAGAAAACATTTACCTAAGTACCTCGATTCAGTAGCGTAGCCAGATTTTTGATTGGGGAGGGCGGACAAAATTTTTGCAAGGTTGTTTTTGTCGCTAGTTTTTATATATCAGTGTCCAGCCCTTAATTGCATTTGTAACTGCTATATGTAATGTAATGACATACATATACTCAGATAAGGGGATGATTGTCAACATTACCAAGTGTCTTGTACAATGCTACAATGTCTGCAATACATCCGTCAGACGCAGACGGCGTACGGTGATTAAAATTTGAACGGTGATTTGCATTGTAAAAAGACAAGAACCGTCTGCGTCAGACTGACGGCGTCCCATGCCGAGCAGACGCTGTACACAGAATACCGCCACAGATTACAGCATCACAAACAAATCTATACGTCATTGCTGATTTACAACTGCTGTTACCCTTATGTTCTTGTCTGATTGTTCTAGTCAGATAACAAAATCAAACCTTCGACCAAACTGTCTAGCAAATTTGTCGAGTACTCCCTGGGGCGTAGGACAGTCTTTTCTGTGCGCTTGATAATTTTGTAAATTGCCAACCTTTGTAGGAAATAGGAATGTGAATTAAAATAACCGCGCAAAGCGCCAAAATTTTCCGGTATTTTTTGAAAACCGCAGAGTGCCTTCAAATTTCATTCAATCCAAAAAATCCAAACATAATAAGGGGGACCTTACTAAAATTTTCACCGATCACTTTGGATTGGGAAGGGGGCGAGGCCGCCCCGCCCCCCCCACTTTGGCTACGTCCCTGCCTCGATCGGTACTGAAGTATCAGATTTGCAACAAACAATTACGAATTACATTGTATATGGCGTAAATATTGTAAACACTAGCTATGTGAAGTATTTTGTTAATTTTTGTGGAAAGATCAATTTCTGACATTGTATATTTGATAATGTATCCTATTTAATTTAGAACCATTCACACAAATATGCGTGGTTCGTACGTGCCGCCTAGGCGTCTACCCATGCGTACAATATAACAGTATTTTGCGGATATGATGTTCGAGTGCAGGAACGGAATTACAAGGCTGAAATCTGCACTACGGCAAATATTCGATATCAACGTACATTATATTCTTAGCAAATTGTCCTAAAACTAACCACCTACAAAGCTTTGTTGCGGCGAACGTTGAGCGAGACTTCGATTACAATCCACAAATCGCGAATACTCAATCAATTTAGCATATGTCGACGGCTTGTCTGGTCCGTAAAATTGCAAACGTTCATCGTCTCCGTTGTGTTGAAAGCGGTATTTCAGAAGGCGTACTCTTAAATTAAATAGAGCGATTTTGCACGGCTTCCATTCTTACTGCAGCACCAAAGTTTAATAGAGAATAACATATATAATCAAAAAAGCTTGGAAAGTTCTCGGGTCACGCCGTTTTAATTGTAGGACCTGATTTGCAAAGAATTTTGTGACCAAAATAGCTATAACTATTCCAGTGTTTCAAAATATTTGTAAACCAGTTATTGATAAAGTATAAGGGCGGTTACCCGCTAAAGTTCGGACCCCAGCAAAACCGCGAAACCATACTGGTCCTTTCTGATGCCGCATAGCGTACCGCCCGCACGTTCCAACTCCCGGCGAAAATGTGTACCTCCCCCTGCCACCATGTGACGGCGGATCTTGGTCACCTAAGCTACAAAACATATAACATGGTTTCTCAATTTTAAGAATTAGAGAACTCAATCAGGTCGGATCTAAGTGGGTCGGGTCGGGTTTTGTTACATACACTATATGAGTCGCCTGGTCAAATTCGGCTCCAGCGATAGACCTAAAATGTGGTCCCATATTACATTCTATCCATATGAAGTACATAATTTCGTACAACAACGCAAGCTTTAGTGTACACAAATGTGATCAATGACAATGCTCGTGTAATACAAGTTTATAAGTATAAACACGAGGCAAAATATACTGAATCGCAATATACATACTTTTATCTTTTACTATTTTCATTCCGCATATTTTGCGCTGTGAATACAAAATATTTATTTTGAGAGACTGCCGTCGGGTCGAGTCGGATTTAAGAATTGTCGGATCAGGTCAGGCCTGAAAATTTGTACTCGATGCACCTCCTATTGAATGCAATTCAATTGGTTTTATTCAACTTCGTAAAAGCGTGTGATGAATTTTTAAAATAAGAAATAGAATGTATTCTATTCAGTGATTACGAATAAATTCTGTATTAACAAAGAGGTTTCTAATTGTTTTTTGCGCGCACTATCATTAGGATGTGCAGTATTTTGCAATAGCGGCGAACCTGTTGTAAAACATTTTTCAAAACAAATTCTGACCTTCCACTAGAACGGACCTGAATTTTTAATCCGGGCCCAGCTCAAAATCATGTCGGCGTCGGCCCGGCTCTGCCCAAAATCTTCAAGAGCAGGTCCGAAGCCCGGCCCAGCCTGAGCGAAATCTGAACAGACCTGACGCGGCCCGAAAAACCCGAAGCACATAGCGTACTTAAAATATTTTAATAATTTCATAAAATAAATACAACAGACAGACACAATAATAGTTCAACATTTAGAAATCATTACGAAAATGTCTATAGATTTAAGTGTTATTGTTATTTTTAACTAAAGACAATTTTAAACTAAAGCTAAAAGCTATAAACCAACAGAAACTGGTGGTAGCCCTTATTCTTTTCCATAACCTGAGACAGGCAATAAGATCTTTTTTGCATCTGTGCGTACAAAATATGTACCAACATAGATGGTACAATTTACAATTGCAAAAATTGAAATTACATTGATATTCTTTTAGTTCTATTTTTCCTGGCGCAGCAGTTCTATCTAGACCCAGAAACATTTAGCTGAACTGGCGCCACACGTGTCTCCAATTTTGAAAAAAATGCCCTGAAAACTATCAATCAGAATACGCTACGCTAGAACGTTCACATTCAAACATAAATCCAAATAAGCAAAGCTTTTTTGAAAATCGGTAGCAGGCCGGCCTGGCCAGAAATTTTTATCCCAGGCCCGAAGACAAACCGGGCCAAAAAGAAAATGCGACAGGCCCAGCCAGGCCCGGTCCATGGGCCTGGCTAGGACTGTTTCGGGCCTGTCTTCAGGCCTATCTTCTCACATATACCTGCTACGATGCGGCAACACTACGTGAGTATACATGGGTTGTTCGTCTATGAAGTCAATTCGCGACTTCAAAGCGGATGGCATCGCACAGGACGAAGTGAATATTTTACCCTTATATTCGTGAAAAATTGGCAAATGTACGCGTACGTGTTTATCAGGCTGTAAATGCTGACGGCGGTGGTATCCGACGAACACCTAATGAAAGACGCATGCAATTGCGCCACACCTCGCGCGGTTGCGCCCTAGGCACTATGTATTCGCATTTATTTTGAGATGGTAAAAGATATTTTGGGAATACTTGTTTTATTTTAATAAGATTTCACATCGAGTACACATTGCCAGATAATCGAATGTGCTTTCATGCCCAACCAGCGTGCTGGACGCTGGATGTGTAACATTTGCTTTTAGGATGAACTCGGTGACATGCGTAAATTCAACAGCGGCACGCCGAATATGTTAAACATACGTTAAAGTTTTTGGTCAGGGCTCAAAATTTTCATCTCGTGGTGATCTAAAAGTATTATGATAAGTAGAATCTTTAGCTCAAAGTCTGCACCCATTTCCCCTGAACAGCAGGCGTTTACTGTTACATATCAAATATTGGAAATTATTAATGAAATATTACAATTATAAATAAAGTTTATGACTGGGAAGCCAGTCGAAACGTCAATGGTAATGTGATATATTCGAGAGAACTGTGATATCGTCACACCAAATGCTGTCCTGAGACCGTTCGGTTGATAGCATTAATTTTACGTAGATATATTGCTTTAATACATTTACACGAACAGCAATGAAACTGCAGGGAAGAAGTGATGATGTCACCCTGCATCATGTACTTAACATAATAATTATGCGCTATAAACAAATGAGCGAGATCGCACAATTTTTAACTGGTTATATTTTGTAATAGCAAAATAGGTCTCTTAGCTTGCACATGATAAACTTAAGCTGTACTGCCTACCATGGTCCTGTGAGACCATTTACAACTTGCTGTTAACTATAACTTCCAACCTTGTTATGATGTATAAAATTTTAAATAATAAAATTGATGCCTGCCAAGATTTATTCGTATTATCCGAGGTTTGCGATACTGGGGGTCACTCAAAAGTGGCGAATAAGAAATTTAGAATAAATACTTTAAGGCACGCGTTTTCAGTTCGTGCTATAGACCCGTGGAATTCATTACCGCAGTTTATTGGGAGCAAACCTATTATAGACGCCCCTAGCACTAAAGCGTTTGAAAACGGCTTGAAATAGGTTAATCTAACATCGTTCTTACATTACGATAGAAACCTATAATCAGCTGTAAGAGGAATAACCCCTTACTGATTCTCTTTATATTCAATTGTATATATACCCTTTTCTTATAATGTATTCACTGTGAAATAATATATATACCATTTGTTCTACCTAACAGACACTTCTGCAGGCTGCTAGGGGTGTATTTTTGAATAAAGTTTTGTCGTTTGTTGTTTTGTTGTTAAGGAACAAAGCAGTCATTGCAATAGCCAATTCCAAACTAAAAAAACTTTCGTTCGCGAAAGCAGAGCAACTGATTGCTAATTGCTGTATTTTATAAATTGATAAAACACAGCGCTCGTGATTGTTATTTTATCATGATTACTTTTCCCGCTCCAAAACATCAATTTATATTCTTCAATTTTGCGTCACGCTATATTTCGTGATATTAATAATTAATGAAGTAGATTTAGTTTGTAAACATCACCTATAGTATGTATAGCTTTTAAAACACGAAATACGGGTATTTCTGTTGGATAAGAAAATTAAAAATTTTCCACTTTAGTTCTCAGTTTTCCGTTGAGTTCAGCAATTACAGAGTTGAACCTGACTTTTTACTGAACTAATGTCTGCTATAACCTAGGGTAAATCCAACGGCAATAAAGTGGCTTGTAATACATATCGACCATTAAAATATAATAAAAATTACAGAAATGGTTTATATTATACCCACAAGGTATCGAAATTTTCACATGACTTACACAGGCAGAAGAGCACTGATGCCATCACCGTGGAAATTTGGAATACTCCAATATGACCCGCCGCCAGCTGTTTGTACGTGATCAACGTTGAATACTTCAGCATGGAATGAATATCCAGCTTTTTGGTTCCGCCAGATATTAACCTAAAACACACCAGTATTGTAATATTTTATTAAAGTCGTCCATGGAGCGGTAGTGACCTTCGTAAAGTACTGCCATACGTCTGACTTGCAGTATTATATAAATTGTCAATACTTGAATGATAACAAACCTAAATAATTTCGAACTAGCTATACAACATAAGTTGCATGTTCAGCAAAACCATGCGTCTAAAATTATTAACGTTTAAAACTTCGACCTCGCGACACGTCTCAGATGTTATTAGCAACGGCGTTGAAGACTACCCATTTTAAGTATGTGCAACTGGAATAGCAACATCATTTATGTTGATATAGCATGTACAAGTAATTCATTAGTGGTAAAGTCAGTGTTCTTTCCTCATCATTCTGTTCCAGCTGATACATAATGGGTGGCTGACACAGCTTTTACAAACAGTTGTTTTCTAGAGTTGTACTAAAAGAATTACCGACCCATCTCACACCGTCATAACTCACACCTCCACAACATTACTGACGCTAGCATCTTCAGATGTTCAAGTGGCAACCACAAAGACGGTCGATTGACCCACTAAGTATGTGGAGACTTATCGTTAATTCTATTGCGACAGTAAACTTACCACACGTCCATCAAACATCCTATTTTGCTATTTCGGTTAAAAATCTGTTACCGAACGTTTTTTGGTAAACCGTAATCCGGCAAATTTGTCTTGGCGAAAATTCAACGAAAATTACCGATTTTTTTGCAAACGAAAATCTACCGCATTTGAATTCGTTGGTTTTGTTCGCGAACACTACAAACTAAAACAAGGGACCGAATAATTAATTACGTTAAGTATGTTCGCGAACAGCGACAAATACAAATCAAAAGCAGACGGGCATTAGATAAGTTTTCACTGCAATTTCAAAATCGTCAAAATTCTGTTAGAACACAAAGTGTAATTTTTGGTACTTGTTTATGATTTTGCCAAACTTTCTGTTATCGAAAAACCGATGAAATTTCTGCATTTGTTTCGCAAGAACGGTTCGCAATTCGCTATCGGCTATTACAAACTAGGATAGTCGATGGGCGCAAGTTAAGTTTACTCCTGCATATTTAGAAACAGAGTATTAAAATTTATAGTTTAATAACCAGTTTTTCCAGTTGCATGACACCGTTAAAATTTATCATTCAGACTTTTATACGTTGAAATTTTTTGTAACAGGTTTTTGAATAATTCCTGAGTAATTTGCATCGTATAATTTATAATATTCGAAAGTTTAATTGCATCATTTGTGATTCAGCAAGTATTTGCACGATGTACCTAGTTTAGTTGTTCCTATTGAATACAATTAAAGAATTCACGAATACATGTTTGCTAAGACCATGTTAACTTTCACCACATACCATGGTTCAGAAGACATATGTTTATGTGTGAGATTTATATCTACTAAACGCGCTTCTTTGCTGGAACAATTCGATTTCTGAAAACATTTGTTAATGCTTTGCATTACCCATACAAAAAAAAGTAATGCTACTGACTTAATGATTGAGCGAATAATTCAGTTGTTATGAGGAATTTAGCTGCGCTTCCATGGCCAATGTACAGCTTTGATACTAGACATAGTGGAGCCGTTTGGTTCGTAGTCATAATAGGATATGGGACTAATGGACTGTTTGCCCAAACTATGCAAAGTGGTTTCATTACTATGCACAAATACTGAAAGAGCCAAATTTTCAAACTCAAGCGCCTATTTCCGTTGACCGATTTAATGTAATGCACGGCGACATTGCGTAATGCATGTTAAGGTTTAGTTAACTTAAGCTAAATGTAGCCGTTAGTTCTATATGCCACTTTCGTAAAATTTCGTGGCTACACTGAACAAGTAAATTTTGAAACATAATGAAATTTGGTGTGTAGGCGTAAAAAATGTGTCTTTTCGGTTATCACCCCGAGCCGCAATTTCGTCAATTTTGAAGGTACAGATAAAATTTTGGTACCAATGAGCTCGTAAGCTGGTTCAGAAAATACCCATTTTACCCACATTCCTGACAAAATTTTTTCGATTTTTCGAGGTCCCAATGGTCCCTCCTAGGGAACCCAATAATTTTTTTCTTCGACATATGGTCATATTGGGTACAATTAAACTCGGCTTGATAAAACAAATCGACTGGTGTGTAATTTATTGAAATCTACCAACATGGTTAGAAAGTTATGAGGGTCCAAGTAACCCGGATGGGCCGTACGTAATAACGTTAGAAAAAAAGAACAGCTTAGAGCAGGGGGTTCGGGAGGCGGTACCCCCACGACTTAGGCTTAGGCTTAGTGTATGTCTCATAGAAAGATATTAGCTTAGGCTAAGACTAAGGCTTAGGCTTAGTATACAAAGAACGGCCTGGCCTGCATTTTATTTCTGCCCCTCAGGGTTACATTCTACCGGTTTGGTTTCAATAAATTAAACGCCAGTCAACCTGTCTCAGTAAGCCGAGTCGAATGATACCCAATATGACCATATTCCGAAGAAAAAATTTTTGGGTTCCCTAGGAGGACCATTGGGACCTCAAAAAATCGAAAAAACAATTGTCAGGGATGTGGGTAAAATGGGCATTTTCTAAACCCCCTCATCGAGCTGAATCGATTGGTGCCAAAATTTTATATGTACCTTCAAATTGACGAAATTCCGGCTCGGAGGGATAACCGAAAAGACCCAAAAATATTATGTTGCAGATTGGGTGAACTTCGCAACGAAGTGCGCCTCAACATCGATGTATTGCTAAAGTTACCATTGTTTTTCTACACATACACAAAGCGATGATTCCTTAAACGATGTTGGAATTGATCCTTTGATCCGCGTTTGTTCAAAGCACCGTTGCCTTGAAAAACATTTAAGATGGAATTGTCTGATCTAACAATCTTACCTCTGCAGCATTTCAGTTAGCAAAAGAATAGACAAGAAGCAATTTTATTCGCCGCTTAAAATGCAGACAGACCATAAAATAGTATCTGAACTTAATTCTCGATGTTATATATACAAGAATTACCACTATTGTAGAAATCGAAAAAGTTTCCTAAACTTATGAGGCAGCACACCGGTTATAAATACGCTGTAAAAGAAATGCTTGGCATTTTCGTCAGTTTGCTCATTTCATGACGCAACGTATGGAAAAAAACTTCCAAGCGGTCAAAGCGAACGATTGGTTGTAAAGCCATTTCAAAAACTAAATGGTATAACTTACATTAAAATTTTTGACGTTTTTCGCTTGATGACGCTGTATACCAAAGCGTAAAGTTTTTGTTTTGTTTTCGATTTTTGAATATAGACTATTACAAGCAGTTCGATTAGACGCACATCGAAGGATTTCTCTATCAAGTATTAGAAGTGGTGGTAGGGTCGTTAAGCCGACTTCTTGTAGCAAAATTTGTTGCAAACTGTGATGATCAATTGGAAATACAGTTGAGACGTAAATTACGTTACGCTCACTATCGTCATATCGTCGTTGTAATTTGTATTGAGCAATAAGTCTCTAAAATGCGAAGTAATAAAATTTACAGCGCGACGCATATATTTTCAGTGCAGCTTGGATCACTGTTAATGTCATATCAAATATTAAGCTGAAATATATAATTAAACCTTCGTCGAAATGTACTGAAGAAAGCGATAATTTTAGCGAATCTAAGAGCCATATGCACGAACTAAACAATGCTAAATATAATCTGTACTTGCATTAGGATTTCCGACGCAACTTATTTTTGACTAGAAGTTGGTTGTACGTAAGCAATCAGTGGTGATCACATTTCTATCGTCCTATCTCCAATTTCCATTATATATTCTTTACAGCTCTTAACAAAAAGGCCTGAGAATTTACGAAAATATTTTAAAACACCATTTAGTAGTGATTTTAGTCACTTTTAAGTTTCTGAAAAATTATTCTGCTTAGCTGCTGGTGGGAACTATGCAAATTGAAACTTTACTTTTGGATAGTGCAATATCGGAAAATATTTTGCTCCAGATTATATAATAAAAAATTGTACAAAAATATGGCATTATACAGTCAGTTTTAGGTCTACTTTTCTTAATAGAAATGTTCCATAGGCGGATTTTCGGAACAATGCCAAAAGTAACGAGCACACAATTCTCTGATACACAGCTGGCTGTGAGGGTTGCGCAGATATCACGCAAAACAATAATTATCAGCGAAGCTTCAGTTCGCTGGCAAGATAACTGCACTAAATTTACAGCCGTTCCAGGCTGACCCATGGCACAGTTGTTGGCAAGTCTGCTACGTGCTCAAAGTACTTGCCGTTTGATCGCAGGTTTTGTCCAACGCTTTGACTGCGCACCATATAACTTTAAAATTATATTATAAGTTGTAATGTATTAATGAATTTTGAGTGTCAACGAAGAATTCACATTGTTCGGGACTGTGAAGATTGGCGGCATCAAGAAGCTGTGTAATTGGCCTATGGGATGTCGAAAATTATAGAGTAATGTTACGGAGTTTTGCTTTATATATAATTTAATGCTCAATATAGCTGTGTATATCTCTCTAAATTACATATTCAACACTCAGAATTCACCGTCTTGGCGATAAGACTAGCTACTAGCATCAATTTCGTAATAAATCAGTTTGAATGAAAACAAAATCCATTATTTTTATGATTATACTGTATGATAGCTGTCTTATAGTGAACTTGTCCTTGGTTCAAACTTCGCTCTGAGCTCTGTCTATTTACATTTTATGTTTTACTCTGACTTCGATCTTTTATTTATTTCTTCCCGAAACTCGACTACACTCAAGCCAATATATGGTGTCTGGCAAACAGAATTGTATAAAACTATTAGAGGGTAAAAATGGCCTCAGAGAGGACCTACATGCCCATATTATCGTTGAATGTGAAATTCCAGGAAATGTAAACCGCTAATAGTACCAACTGCTGTGGTACCTTAATCTAAAATAAAATAAGTTTCAAACTCTCTTCACAATTTCAAACTATGCAATAATTTTTAAATGGTCCCCCACATCTGTTTCCATAACTGTGACCGCGTTATTGTTGAATAATATAAGCTACTAACTGCAGAAAAATAAGTTTGAGGTATATATGGCCCGTCATAGCATGCACCGGTTTGGCGCCCACTATACTGTACTAATAGCTACCCCGAAAAATAAACTGAAATGATTTAGGTTTCAAACCCACACTAGCTAAGATAATTAAACAAGAAACGTGTCGGCGTAGTCATATACTATTGCGTCAAATTCCTAATCATTAGGTCATGGCCATGTAAGTCGGGTTTAAGGTGTTTCATAGTTATCAATATGTGGTATTTTATAAACATTCATTGGATTTAGCTGCTTCTTTATCATTAAGAATTAGTTTTACCAAGAAATTTCACAGCGTCCAACAGCACTGCGGAATTTACCCCTAGCTTCGCATCACAAATCCAATGTTGTATTTGAATAAGAACGACCGACCTTAAAGTTGACACCATAAGTAGCATATAAAATATAGGCACAATGTAAACAATGTGATGGTCCAACCCTAACGTATGCAATAAAACACGTTAGTACATGACCAATAACAAGAATAGCTCTAGTAGTATAAAACGTTCTTAACCGAAGATGAACATAAGGCGATAGAGTTTAACGAATGACGCAACAATGTGTATATAATTCAAAAAAATCGGGTCGCGTACTTGGAAGACGCTCTTTGTAAAGTGCAATTCACCATGCAATTTGATGTTTGAATAAAGCAATAGTAGACTCCATAGGAAACTACATGAAGTGAGAAAAGTGAAGATAGCTCGCCATCGTCGACACATTTTAAGACGAGAAGGTATTCTTGTGAGCCAGACAGCTGAAACAAGAACGATTGTAAATCTTTTGTATGAAAAAACCGATGAATGATTACATCGCGGTAATAGTTTCAATGAAATAAAAATGTGGACGACAATCAGACGTAAAAAGGGGGGTCCTAAGGACCCCCAAAAATTTGGTTGGGGGGTCCGTCGTAGGCATGCAATTCCCTCCAATATGCTAAAACGGTGCCCATATTCCCGTATTTTACTTATTTTCTATAATTATGGCAAATGTGTGTTAATTTTTTTCAAAAACTTTCCCAAATTTTGCTAAAAGTGGCAAAATTTTGCGACCGCGTTAATCGTGCATTTGGTAGGGTAAGTGGCCAAATGTTTATTGAACGGAGAAGGGGTCCTACCCTCAGGAGGTTTAAACTCCTACCCCTCCTATAAACACCTATGCAACCTAGTCTAGCAATTCTCGACCCCGTACCAACCCCTCCCTCCGTTCTTACGAAAACTCTATAGTTTTACGCCTCTGAGGACAATCCTTACATTAAAATAAGCCATAAATATATTGTGCGCTAGCATCGTCAGAATATAGGACACAATGCAACACTACGGGCGCTGCTACGGTGAAGATGGCAACATTACGCAAAACCGTGTAAAATATAAACAAAAAGCGATGCTGTCGAGGAATTTAACCCAAACATGGCACTAAATTTATAAATTAGCCAATTTATATGCGGCTACCAGACAAAACATTCGTTTCTCATCAAACCTTGTTTCTTAAATCGCTATTCTAAATTATTTAAATTTAATCTCAAATACCGAATTTGATTCATTTTCGCACAACTCATATTGATACGCCCACGTAACAATAGTTTCTACGGACTTAATTAAGAACTACCTACCTGGTGCTTGCAAAGTTTTGGCAGTAAAGGGTATATTTTTCAAAATACGCGGTTTTCAGTAAATCCTTGGCTTCAAGATGAAAATCTGTCTGTCGTTACAACAGCACTCATGCTATAAAACCTAATGAATCCTTATATCTTTGAAGTAATAAAATTATAGTTACGTACGCGTTTCACTAGCCATGAATGTAATGAAACATGTACAAAAACAATAATTGATATGACAAGCAAAATAGGTCTGAACAATGCGGCTACCAATATCTTACTTTTAGTACTTACCGATGAATTTCATGGTTTATTCAAAACCTGAATATTAAAACACTATATTATAGTCAGTGTTTCAACTTTAACAGAATCGAAAGTCACCTGAAGAAAAATATATTCCATTTGTCAATAAACAAACTGTCATAATATATTTATACTGCTCGTTTAAACCTAAAACAGATAGTTATATTTACTGAAGTGTCGATGACAACAACATCGTGGCTTTGTTACAGTGACGAGAGTGTCGAAAAGTCTTGATTTAATTATAGCTAAATTGCAAACGTCCTTGAGATTGTTATCATTGGCGTATGTCGTTTTTTTTATAGTTTACGTTTCTTTTATTTCGTAACAGATTAAATCTGGTGTCGTTTAAGTTTGAGCCGCATACAATAAAGCCTTAATCTTTTTATTAATTAGTTAATTTAATTAGTTAATTAAGTTTATTAACTAATGTAACCTAGACCAATGTAGATTAATCAGATTTGTCCCTGAATTTCAAATAATTTTACGTAGTTTTTATATCAAGACACGACGACTTTTATATAATTAGAGTGCGTATGTATGACCATAGGGAAGAGGTAGCGGAGTTAACACCGCTGAGGATGGGATCTGCATAAGCCAAATACTTCATCGGAAACTCGGTACGCTAGCATACTTCCACGAAGCCACCGCAACCGGGGCCCCATAGACGTCCAGAAATTTTGGGAATTATAATAATTACCAGCAAATTATGCAAATTTTAGCTAAAATAATATTATGGGCAGATTTCACATTTTCAAAAATATAACCTCCCTACTGCTGAACCGCCCTCCACCACCGGCAGAACCGTCCACTCGCCTAAGAAGACATACCTGGGATACCTATGAAATGAAAAAGGTTTAATATGTGTTTTACCTACGCGGTTCATTGATGTATCGAAATGTTGGAGACCAGTGTCTTTTCTTAGGCAGATGTGATAATAATTATAAATAATATTTCACTTGCGTTTTAACGTACCATTGCTCTAAATTTTGAACAACGCAATAATCAAACAAAAATGCTGCTGTAAAATATCAACTAAGCGTGTAAAATCAGTGACTCTAAATGAATTTTATCCACAAAACGTTGTATATGAGATCCGTGAGCAAATTCCAGCGTAAAACTTGATTTTTCATACTGTTTATTCATATTTAGCTAATGAAATCCTACATCCACCTTATACCTACATATACATAGATAAAAGAATTTTCGGCCCAATCCCAGTTGGGGGGGAAAAATTATTTTACGCTTGCTATAGCACCCATCTTTTGGAAACTATGCCCCCATAGTCTCTGTACCCCCAATCATCTCTCACCCCCAAAAGAGATCACTTCGTGATCAGGTTCGCCCCTTACTTCAATTGTACCATCCAAACTTCCCAAGTGCCTACCGTTGGGCCTTAGTACATTAAATTTGATAAAATATACTATTTTAATATTACACCAGCGGCCTTACTAAAAATAAGGATACACCACAATAGTATTTTGAAACAAACCTATTGTTGTCTAGTTGTTCTCTTCACTACTTTTAAGACTGTCCAAAGCAAAAGTTCTGACGCCTATTGATTTAAATATGGTTTTGCTTAAATTCCCTAATTTTCGCGTTTCTGGTACATATTTTCGTTCTTTCAGCTAACAAATGTCGTTTTTATTAGATAGATAGTTGATAAACTTTCCAATAGTTTTAAGTTTTTAAACTTTCGTTTTTTAATTTCAATAATTAACGGTCAGTTTTTACAATTGTTAAGTATTCAGCGAACCTATTCGGCCCATATGCATATATACATAATTTTTCAACGTTTTTAATTTATAAAAGAAAGATATTTCTATTCATTTTTCTAGATGACCCGTTTCTGTACGGTGATATAGCAGTCTAAGCGATTTGTTCGTGTTTGTAGCGGTTACTTAAGAATCTGAAATTTAACGCTTTGCTTCTATACGTAGATATTCACAAGTCGTCTATCGGAGCCATGAGGCGTATCGGAAACTATCATGGGAAATAGCTTTTATGTTATTAGTGCCAATTGCAACAGTTTCAAAACAAACGAAACAATCTCTTTCTGCTTCGTACAATACTTATAACATGGTTACCGTGTGCTGCATCCCATCGCTTCGTGGCTGTAGTGTTAAAACTTTTAGGTGGATTGTGTTTTAACAATGATAGGAAAATAACTTTGTTTTACGTATTGGCAACGAACAGCCGTCCGTCAAGATGCTAGAGCGCCAGGAAAGACAGCGACGGTTCAGCCATGTGTGCCGTATGCTCAGTCACCAGCTGCACCGGCAGCTGCATTTCTCTCAGGGGGAGTTGGAGTGGACAGCGAAGCGGACAGCGCTGAAGAAGTAATGACGTGACCTCAATTAACGATGACATACATTTAACATCTGAAGAACGCGTATGGGGCCGCCAACTTGAGCTACAAATGGGTCAGCGTCATACAACACCAAGCAACTTTTTGGGCTCACTGGCGTCAGCTCGTCCATGCATCGATGAATTGGCAACCAACAGCATCAGAGTGCTTCGGAGTAAAGTATCATGTAACTGATGGAGAACAGCATTTGTAGACACAATTTGACTCCGAAATATAGATCTGAATGACACAAACGTTTTCAACTAAATTGCCAAATAAGTCTTCTGCAAAAAGGTGGCAATATAAATTGAATAAACTTATTTTACATTCATACAGAGATTGCAATTTATATCTAGTGGCGTCACAAGAGTCGATAGTAGGATTCTAGTGATAGGTAAGGAAAACTTATTTGATTTATATAAAATAAATAAATAAATAAATGACTATTCGTTTTAGCGGCCTTTAAAGAATCTGGTAATTGAATTCTAAATATAGTGAGTGGAACGAGCGTAGCTAAAAATCCTTACTGGCCAGAGAAGTAAATTCAGGCGATGTCCGAACCTCTGACAGTTGTTAGTTGGTACGCATAACTCAACTTCGGCTGGCGGATTGACTCGCGCGATAGCTCATTCATAAGATTTAATCTCTATGTGTACCCTTTAGTTACACATGAAAACGGATTCCAACTCCTTCCGAACGCAAAACGGACCGAAGGGGCTCAGGCAATATCGTGGAGGCCCAAAAAATAACATTATTTATTACATCTGGACAACCGAAAACATATCTAAGTCAAATTAGACTCATTTTGTTGATGAAATAAGCCGCTTATAATGCTTCGCTGTGCGGCTTTCTCGGGATGTAGGATTCGGGTCAGAGGGATTTTTAAATGGACCCATTATGCACTAATAAATGCACTAAAACGACAATATCTCCGCATGCGCTCGAGCTGCGTGGGTATTATTGGGCTAGTTTTATAGAGCCATTTACTGTCTATATAGTTATGGATAGTGTGCTACTGTTATCGTCATTACTTGTGGTGCTGGGTTGGGTCAACATGGGAATTTAAAAGGCGCCATGTGACGCAAAATACACGAAAAAGCAATATCTTCGCAACGGCTCGAGTTATGTGGGTGACGTTGGTCTCATTTTGTAGGGCATAATATCCCCTATGTAGTTGCACGTTATAAATAATACGCAGGCATATCTTCATGGCTAATAACATGGCTAATATTCGGCTCATTTTGTAAGTTCATGCTCGATATATAACTGTGTACATCTCTCTAAATTATATATTCAGTACTCAGAATTCATCACCTTGGCGATGAAACAAGTACTAAAATAATAACTGTTTTACATGCAATGATAGTATCTCATATTGCTCATTCTCTGATAGATGATTGCAAAAATAATTGCAATTTTATGTGAGTGGTAATTATACACAATAATATGGGCAGAATTTTTGGTTATGGACGAGAAAATGTCCTTAACAAATTATTAGCGCGCGTAGCCTTGAAGTTACACGCAAGAAGACGGGGTGGAATTTCAACCACGTGTGTGGACAGGACATGCGAAGAACTTTCTTGTCACGTGTATCATCGTGTTCGTAACTATAATTTATTTGCATATACTCATGAACTAGTACCTCGCATACGAGGGTGAAACGGAGCTATCGTGGTGTCATTTATAAGTTATCATTTTGCGTTGTAACATGTAACACAGGCTGTGTTTGATGTATATACCACCCTAAAACCGCTGAACCCCGTAACCATTGAAAAATGTAAAACGTTGTCGACCCTAAACCCATTAGAAACAGCTGACGACGCATGAAGTATTTGTGCTGGTATCTAGATAACCGAGCTGTCGCGTTCAGCATGTCGAAAAACCTATATATATATAGACTATTCTTGATACTATGCACAATTAGTCGTGTGTAACGTATATATTATGCGCAAACCATTGCGCCTAACTCAAAACGTACAGCATAGTAATGTGAATGCATCCAACACACGCTTATTTGCGCTAGAACTGTAAATTACGCTCGACTACGTGCGCTTCGTAGTTACGCGCGCTATCTGGGCTTTCCATTCGCTGAAAATTTTACCAGGGGGCATAAACTGGGGGGCACCTGTTCTGAACAAGGGGGAACCGAAAAATGCCAGGGATCCTCCAATTTGGAGAGCCCAGCGCTTTAGTGTGAAAACGCCAATCTTGTCCAACTCTGCGCGCATTGTGTGAACCATACATAATTGGGCTGCCATTTTTATCGGCTTTAAAAACTTAAAAACCTATATATCCTAAAAAACAGTGGAACAACCACGTCTGCACTAAGCCAGCTGACACTAAATTAAAGATTGTCAATTGTTTTGTTTAGCGATTTTGCAGACCGGTTGGATAGAAACCTAAAATATCGTGAGTAATGAATGTCATAGCTGGGTCCTAATAAACAAAGTGTAAGAGCACGCCTTATAGCCTATACTTAGGAAATGCACGAAGGAAGTGTACACTTCTATATATACTTCAATATAATACAAATATCAAACGTTATGCTATGCCATGTTAAACGTGAAGCAATGTTAAAATCGAAATTTTCCGAAATTAAACAACAATGAAAGTAACGATTTCATAAGTTTACGAGTCATTCCTCACAGTAGTTGTTCAATGAAAAGTAAGTCAATATATTTTATACATTGGTTAGCAAAACAGAAATAAAGATTGAAAAATGCGCAAGCATTGTGTAAACACAAAAGCACACGACTAAAAACATACTGACAGTACATAAATATTACCCGAATACCACTGTTGTGTTTGTTGCAAAAAAACCAAACATCATTAATACAACACAAAAATGAAGCAACTGTAACACCCAAACCAATACGTATCTAAAATGTGATACTATTCGGCAAACACTTTTATAAAAAGCAACACAGCGTCGTTATGTGTATCAGTTGTTATATCAAGCGTCGTTTTGTGTATCAATTGTTATATCAAGCAGAAAAAAACTTCTTTAAGAAAAGATGGTAGGCGTTCGCATGGGAGGGTGGGGCATCGGACCGTCCCTTCCCGCCATTGGATTCGAAGTTTACCAGTGAAATATGTGAATGCCTGATAATCACAGTAGAAACCCTGTATAATTATAGTAAACTATAATCAATTATCACTTCGTGCCGGAAAATTTGAAGCCAATAAGAGTCGTGTCGCCAGAAAACAAACGTTTGCTGTGGTATCAGCAGCAAAAAAGGTGAATTCTACGGCTGCAGGTTGAAAATTTTTAGCAGCTGCAAACTGGGGCTTCCAATGACTGCTCCTGATGATCCCTGGGTTAAATCTCTTTCCACCATTAAAAATAGGTATGTCGAGCTAGGTAGGTTAAATTTAACATACCACACGAATCAGTCAATAGAAGGAGACAGTTAGCAATTTATATACAAAGCAGAATAATGTCTTTCGTATCCTGTAACAGAGTCGGAAACCTATCTTTTTGTTTCCGTTTGATATTTATAAATAATGTAAGATTCCACTCGCCGTGAAATATAGGATCTTCCAGTGTGGGCTGCCGCCAATATAGCACTTAGGCTATGCCCCTAAATGCGCGGCGACAACCCAGCCAGGATTAGCTTTTTATTGCAAAAAACAACGTATATGTCTGGATAACCATACGCGACGAAAGCTAAATCATGCCAAACCACTGTGTGATTGTTTTAGGCACTACACTTCGATAGTATATAACACGCTGTGAACCTGCACATTGACTATACCAACCCAGTCTACACAATCCACGCATACGATTAATTTAAGTTGATACCATGTCGGAACAATGCCTCGGAATGGGAGGAGAACGCTAGTGATAAATTGGTAATTTTCGATTAAGCAGCAAGTGTACAACTTGCTATGCATGGCTTTATGCACAACAGTCGGCCCAACAGAAACCATAATAAAATACAGTTTATTTCTTCGTGAGTGAATAAGCAAAGCAACAACAGAAGGTCAAGCGAGACATAGTATTTGTGTTTAAACTATTAGTACAGGCGGTAGTAATGCTACTTTCTGAGATTATTTGAAGAATTTGGCAATAAACTGAATGTGAGCTTTTCAGCTTGGAAATAATAAAATTTATAAATATTTGAATCTAATATTGATAAAATTGTTGCAATTATATTTCTGAAAATGATATTCAGATTCAAATTTTTCTAATTTGAAAACTTTATGCGTGATATTTTTAGTATATAGTATAAAAATTTAAAAAATTATTTAAAAAATATTTTTAACATCAATACTTGAACGAAAAAATAAATTGAGAATTGCCAACTCATTACGAAAATAAAATAATTAAAGAATCTGTAACTAATATTAGTAGTATAAAAATGGGCGTTCTACGCCAGAGGTGGAGAGGTGGTCAAAACCCGATGATTAATTACTTTTGGAAGTAATTAGTCACGGGTGATTGCACATCCGGGTCAAGTTTCTAGAAGTAATTAGTCACGGGTGATTGCACATCCGGGTCAAGTTTCTAGAAGTAATTAGTCACCGGTGACTACTTCCGGGTCAAGTTTCTAGAAGTCATTAGTCACGAGTGAGTGCACATTCCCAATTGTTCAAGGCTGGTAGTAATTAAGTACTTCCAGGTTTAATTAGTCATCACAACCTACTCATATGGTCATTCAGGTGGGGTTGGTACGTACTCTGTCACCAATGCCGGATTATTGTTTCCGATGCCTCAAAGTATATAGATTATTAAGGCTCTGTTTACCTGAGTAAGTCGGTACAACATTTTTTGTTGTGATACCTGTAAGTTTCGGATCTGGAAAATTTAATCGTCAATACTGGGTATTTAAACTACATATTTTAATTAACTTAAAATAATCTTTTTATTGTTTAATAGCTCTTCAAAATTATACTGTCACGAGGGTAGTTTGAATCGACCTACGGTTCATAGGTGGGGTCTGTTTCTTCATCATCCTCCTCTTCAGAAGATAAATCAAGGTCTGTGATAAAATCTTCCATCTCACCGCTTTCGTTTAACATCAGTTCATTTAGCTCGCCATCGGTCATCTCGTTTTGTAGAGAATAAAACGAAACAAATCCCCTTGTGTCTGAGTAATACATCGTTACAATATCGCGGCATGTTATACAGCGGGGATTTCGCAACCACTCCATATTACTAGCATTGTATTGTTCTTGACACACCAGATGCACTTTTTTACTACATCGACAATCCATTCGAATACCCCCACCGCTGATGCTTTCCAGACAAAAACCACAAACCTCGACTATCTCAGCTGTATTAGTGTTTCCATCAAAAGGAGTGGTTATGTTCTGTGCACCATCTCGTCCTATCCTGTTAGAATGAGTCATCGCTGTGCTCTCAACATCACCTTCGTATCCATTCTCATCACCATTGAACTTCATGTCATTACGTACCTCTTGGCTTGAGTCCTCCTTATCGGCTTCGTAACCATCGTCCCCTCCAGACGGTGAATCTGGAATATCCAGATTTTCAACCACGTTTTTCTCGCATTGTTGCACTGAAAATTTTCGAGCGGTTATGTAAAAGAACTCCTCACATGAAACAAGAAAGATGATGTATGATCAGATCAGACTACTATCTCCTTATCATATATCTTAAACTTGCGTGCAATGGCATCGGGAAGGAAGGATGGTGAAGGTGTAGATCCACTACACTAAAGTTAAATGCTGAAATACGAAGCATATTGTGTAAATTTGTTAAACAGCAACAATCCAAAAATCCTACTAACTGCAATAAATCTTTCTAGTCGTCCCATTTGCATGGTAATAAATTACCTGCAGCAATGTAGTTGATCATACACCAGTAAAGCAAAACACTTCTATCACCATCCCACACCAATTACTGAATTTTTCACAGTCCATCCTAAATTCAGGCGGTCGCAAGGGAAATTTTTGACAACAAATAAATGAGCTGTTATGTATGTCAAATTTGCTTCAAAATTACAAGAAACAGTCTCGATTAATGTACCAAAATGCAGTATGTATACACATAATTGGTATCATAAAACTTACATAGGTATTTATTCAGAAAAAGTAACACTTTGACAACTTCACTTAGGTATACACAGTTACTCTTTTAGCATTTTGTTACATTTGACAAGGTTGTTTATATCAAATTTCAATTTTTATCGCGAAACACGTTGAAATAAAACAATCTATATTTTAATTTTCATTACAAGTAATAGTCGTTTTAACAGTACTGTAAGTGCAGTAATAGTATCAGTAACAGTACTGGTAACCAACTATTTTTCAACTGGCTAAGTTAAACTATTTGATGTGGACTAACTACATGTTCAATTTGAATTCTTCTTCTTGTGTTATTAATGTTAAAACAAAAAGTTTGAAAAATGGATTCTCTAGCAATTTCACATATAAAGCGAAACTGTACTTACTTAACACTTCCTGCAAGTCAAGGTCAGCTAAATCAATATTGTTGCTATACGTTCTTGCTCCAACGACGTTAACGTGACCCATGATATAATCTTGATAGCCATTTGCGCTGACTTCTGTGGTGTTGTCATCCGCAATGGTAATAACTTCGATTTCTGAATCAGCAAAAAAATGTATTACTAATGTAAGATTAATAAATGTGACAGTCAAACACCATCACGGGTATTTCCTATCCGTAATACAGAGTAAAGGTTTAATTCAATAAACCATTCATCGCTTTCCAATTAGGAATTTGCTAACTCCAGAACACATATTGCTACCCTACACTTAGCCAGAGGTTTTATGATTGAAGTTTAATTCTACAGTTAGTTTTGTTCTTCTAAATACAGGTTTTTTCTTTTAAACTCTTTAATTTTAGCTACGGTTCTAATGTTTTATTTTCACTTTAATTTACTTTGTTAACCTATCTATATATATATCTACCGTTTGCTGCTCACTGCTCAAACACAGTCAAGCATCTAATAAGCGAAATTCGGGAAGTTCTATGGGTTTTTATGAGTACGCAGCATAATTCTCAACTGAGGTGGAGCACCACTTCACATAATGACTCAAATAAAAATATAATGTCTAGATGTGCAGTTTGCTATCGTATATAGTAATTTTATATTTGCTTACATAGCCAGGAGTCAAATATGACCTCAGCTGGTAAACTCTTCTGCTCGCTGATTGAATCACTGGCTGTATGTAATAAAATGGAATGTTCATATACAGCGCTTTCATACCCACTATCATGTGTCGTTATCGATTTGGCGGTTGGTTATTCAATATAGAACAAAGGCTATCAAAAATAACCAAACAACGCTAGACGATTTAACAGAGCTCAACATTCACAACCTGGCGACCCCGCTTGCGAACTAGTTACTAGTAATGTGTCATGTAAAAACACTGGAAATTCGCCGCGTATCATTAATTTTCACTTACTCATTGTTGAAATGTGAATTCAAAACGCTTTTCACACATTTGCTAGATACTACTACGCTTTGTAGGGCATAGATATATCACTATAGCGGTACTATATTTTCACACTTAGACATTATCATAATTGTAACTTCAAATAGTAAGGTAGAGCACGGTGGTTTCTTCAATACATGCGAGTGAGCATTTTGAATATGTTCTGAACATGTCTTTAAACTTAGAACTTAGCTAAAGTATATCTCACCATCATCAGAAATTGGTAGTTCCTAAAATAGCAATATAACGTGTATCTCCTTCACTATAAATTTATAAATACAAATAAAACTAATGTTTAGAATTACCTCGTTCTATTTGTTCACCCACTATCAGTAAGCTATCTGAATTTTCCATAATTTAATGCTATTCTAATGGCGAATTCAAAATAAATCTATCAACGGCTATACCATGGACCGGATTTCCCAATTGCCTTCTGCTATAGTGGGTGATAACAGTTATGTTGTTAAAGATTTAGGGTCGTAATACACATCAATTAGTCGCTTCAAAAACTTATAGACACCATACACAAATTTAAACAACAATATTTGTTAAAACTCTCACAAGTTATTGCAAAATATTATCCCTATTTCTTACTATGTCTTAATCTCTATATTAATCTAGGGTAGAAATTTTTGTGGAGCCACGCTGATTGGGAAGAGATCACTAGAAATCCCACTATGAGTAAGTCAGATCTTATGTCAAAATTAACAAATCTTATTGCCGGCTTCTTTACCCCAGATAATTCAAAACATAACAAGTAGAAACAATATAATAACCAAACGTCATGATGTACAGATGAGAATGAAAAGTTATTTTAAACTAACGTCGTGAAGGTATCAAAGTTCATGCAAAAAACATCCGGCAAGATTATCACAATAACTATTTAAACATTATTTGAGTTTAACTTTATTAAAGACTTGTTTCCACTATTGCTGCGTTAAATAGTAAAATCTTCACATAAGTATTGTAATTGCGAGTCATAATCATTAATAACCGTTACACAGGTAATAACGCTGGAAAGTGTTAACATTTTTGTCGCATTAGTATTGTAGTTAAAATAATATTGTGTTAAAAACGAAAAAATATTCTAATTTTTATTCAGATTTCTAAATTATTTACTACAAAAGTTTAACATACACAAAGCGCCTGTAATTTACATTTAAACCTTTCATGAAGAAATATTGGTGATAATTTTGCAATATATTTTAAAACTGTAGAACTATTGTTTCAGTTGGAATCAACATAATACGTACCTCCGTGATAAAACACATAATAAATTTACATAGCTGTACTTTGGAGTATTTAATTTATCCGATTAGGTTATGTAATAATTAGTATCCACAGTTTGTATTAACCAATAGCTACAACGAAATGCATAAGTAACGCATTTATCCAAATGCACAATTACTAACCGCTAAACAATATCGTTTAACCACCACAACATTTAAAATTATTTCGACAAAACACATATGTTATGGTACTCGTTTAAGAGCAAATGGGGTGGTAAACAAAGTAGCTAATTAATTTTCAAAAATATGCATATCCGGGTCACGTGTCAAAAATCGAAAAAAAATATTTCGACAAAACACATATGTTATGGTACTCGTTTAAGAGCAAATGAGGTGGTAAACAAAAGTAGCTAGTTAATTTTCAAAAATATGCATATCCGGGTCACGTGCCAAAAATCGAAAAAAATATTTCGACAAAACACATATGTTATGGTACTCGTTTAAGAGCAAATGGGATGGTACACAAAAGTAGCTAATTAATTTTCAAAAATATGCATATCCGGGTCACGTGCCAAAAATCGAAAAATATTTCGACAAAACACATATGTTATGGTACTCGTTTAAGAGCAAATGGGGTGGTAAACAAAAGTAGCTAATTAATTTTCAAAAATATGCATATCCGGGTCACGTGCCAAAAATCGAAAAAAATATTTCGAGAAAACCCCTATGTTATGGTATATACTCGTTTAAGAGCAAATGGGGTGGTAAACAAAAGTAGCTAATTAATTTTCAAAAATATGCATATCCGGGTCACGTGCCAAAAATCGAAAAATTTATTTCAAGAAAACACACACGTTATGGTACTCGTTTAAGAGCAAATGGGGTGGTAAACAAAAGTAGCTAATTAATTTTCAAAAATATGCATATCCGGGTCACGTATCAAAAATCGTAAAAAATTATTTCGACAAAACACATATGTTATGGTACTCGTTTAAGAGCAAATGGGGTGGTAAACAAAAGTAGCTAATTAATTTTCAAAAATATGCATATCCGGGTCACGTATCAAAAATCGTAAAAAATTATTTCGACAAAACACATATGTTATGGTACTCGTTTAAGAGCAAATGGGGTGGTAAACAAAAGTAGCTAATTAATTTTCAAAAATATGCATATCCGGGTCACGTGTCAAAAATCGTAAAAATTTATTTCGAGAAAACACATTTGTTATGTTACTCGTTTAAGAGCAAATGGGGTGGTAAACAAAAGTAGCTAATTAATTTTCAAAAATATGCATATCCGGGTCACGTGTCAAAAATCGTAAAAATTTATTTCGAGAAAACACATATGTTATGGTACTCGTTTAAGAGCAAATGGGGTGGTAAACAAAAGTAGCTAATTAATTTTCAAAAATATGCATATCCGGGTCACGTGCCAAAAATCGAAAAAAATTGTTTCGACAAAACACATATGTTATGGTACTCGTTTAAGAGCAAATGGGGTGGTAAACAAAAGTAGCTAGTTAATTTTTAAAAATTCCTCATACCCATCCAGGTGTGAAAAAATGGAGGAAGCTGTAACACAAAAATTTTAGTAATTTTATAACAAAAAAAACATGCCATCACCACTTGTACACGGCCTTTGGACCGTCTCTACTGTGATAAGCAGAGGGGGTTTACATGTTTTTTTCATTTTATTTAAACAATTTCATAATATATACTTTATTATTGATACAACATATAGGATATGTTTC
>JASANE010021265.1:0-28785 GCA_030248225.1 Trileptium ribeirensis
TATCCAAGGGTTCCGGCTGCGTCTCCTCCACGCCTCGTACCTGGGCTCGCGTTGGTTTAGTAAGATCTTGTTCTTTAACCACCAGCTCTGAAGCCTGTAGAATGGGAGCCCGGGTGTTTGCCTTCGGCATATGATACCACTCGTGGCCGCACTCCATGCAAGCACCTGCCTGCGGAATACCGATTTGCTCTTCTAGCCAGGAGTCCACAAAAACCACGATATTTGTAGAATAACAAGATATGCAATGGTAGTCCGTCATTTCCCGCCGATTTTGGTAGAACACCTTTATATCATCCTCCGATAACATCTCCGATAGCTTAAGTTGTCGTGGCCGAGCATTTTCCATGTTATTAAACTGCCCTTGTCCTTGAGCCACTAACATCTCCGTCACACCGTGGCGGAGTCCAATAGTCATATCCACCGTGTAACAATCGCCTATACCACGCTCCACAACACTTATAAGAACCTCTTGGTTGACCAGTCGTTGCAGAAAACTGGCTGCATTTTTTCCAAAGTTGATGCAACCATGGGGTGGTAAGATGTTATTTAACTCTGCCCGGAAACATTGTGGCGGCGTATTAGCCAAAACCGGGTGACGAGGCATTTCAAATACCTCATTTAGGTCACAAAGGTTGCCTCGTCCAACGTCCACAAGCCACACGTTGTACTGTTGACACCCAGGGATAGATACCACTTCGCCGCGGAGTGCCTGGCCCGCCATTACCACAATCACCCGTTTTTTATCCAGACTTCAGATTCTTGTAAAACGACAAGTTCATCTACTTGGGGTAAACAGGCGTTTATAATATCCATGTAACATCTCTCCCTCACCAGAGAGACCCAGATACATCTTGGATCTTCTGCTGCCTCGACAATAGCCCGATGCTTGGCTCCTGGGCATATCATTCTTCGATCAGGATACGCTCGCCGAGGAGCCCAATAGGGCCCAGGAGGTACTCCGCGTCCAGGGGAGCTACGTTCGTGCTCATTGGAAGATAGGATAGCTAAGGAATTTGTTTCATTCATTTTCCTACAACAGAAATAAAATATATCCTGTGGTAGACTTTGCAAAATTACGGGACGCTTTATTGTGCATAATAAGTATCTCATAGCGTGATTAAAGATATTGCTTTGACCAACAAAAACTTTTCTGAGTCTAAGCATATAATATTCCGAGTCGGTGATGACGTAGTTCCTAAAAACATGATCGGACAAATTTGCCCCCTGTAATGTCAGTGCGCTTCCCTCAATCTTATCCACTCCGTCCGAGCGGTAAATAGTGGTAGAATCAGTTTTGTCATAAAAATAGGTCATAACTATAATAGTTGAACTCCCCTGGTCCTCTAATAAGCACCCTGGGAAATGGCACATCATAGCCGAGTGTGTGTGTTTCGGTGTTGTTTCATTTTCTATAATTCGGTTAGCTAACCTCTCATTTTGCTCCCGAAGCCGCAGGGCTTCGACTCTCCAATCATCCGCTCGCTCCGCATCCACTCGTTGGTTTGACATCGTAGCTTCATCATTGGACCAGGATCGTCGTCCAGCCATGCTCTGGCATCGATTCGATTGGGCTGTAGGAGCCCTCCATCCGTTGAGAATTGGTCTCTGCTGATTATTACCTTGCCCATTTCTAGGTTGCCAAAAATGTTGCGGTGGCCTATTAGGGGGCCATCTATTACTATTTTGATAGGGTCTATTTTGTGAAAACTGCAACCGTCTTTGTGTACAGTTAAATTTTATATGTCCAGGTCTCTTACAATAATCACAAATTTTGCGACCATCATTGGTCATTCTGTTTCGATTTTGTTCAAAATTGTTGTTGCGGAAATTACTATTCGTCGTATCCTTAATACTAACAACAGCTTGTATTAGCTCTCTATTTAATTTAAGCATGTCATCCATTTTTTTCTCCAAACTGCTAGGCAACTCAGTTTTTCTTGTGTCAGTAAGTAAGGCTTCCATTCTAGAACTACCTGGGTAGGAAGGCTGATCCATCCGTTCATAACACTCTTGCTCGCATGCTCTAGAAATTGCCGCCTGCATGGAAGTAGGATTTGAGGTCATGACAAACCTCTTGATAGAGCCTTTCAGCCCATTCAAAAAGTTATCCATAGCAAGTCGATCTCTACTGTCCCCCTCAATAGTTGGATAAGCCTTCCTCACTAAGCGCTCTATATCTCGTGCATAAATTTCCACGGGCTCATTCGGCCCTTGGCTTCTCGTCCGCAGTTGAATGCTATATTGGTTAGCAGTTTCCTTAGTTATTAGGTACTCTTTAAGTGACTGCCGTACCATACTGTAATTTTTCTGTATGCCGGACGGAATGGACTCCCACTTGCGCGCTGCTTCATCCCGTAAATATGCAGGTAATAATCGGGCCATCTCAGTATGGTCCCACTCGTTGGCCAATGCAATTCTCTCAAAGGTGCTTAGCCATTCCTCAAAATCGTCCCCGAAATTTCCGGCATAGAGGGGTATATTTTTAATCTCAATAGACCTATAACCATACTGACTCGGAATAAGGCGGTGATCGGATTGATAACCCCCCGAGGTTGCAGCAACAGGTTGGGAAGCCCCGGGAGTAGCTACTGTTGAATTTGGCATCGCTTCCAGAACTAACTTATTTAACTTAGATTTTGACTCACGTGGTCCACCTGTATATCGACGATAAGCTTTTTCAATATAAGTCTCAGAATCCAGATTATATCTCCTAAGTTCTTATGCTTAAGGCTTCCTCGATCCAGGCTTGCGGCACCAAAATGTAACCCGCGTGAGTCCTACCTAAGTCTAAAGGTTACTCAATTTGGGTACTATCTAACAACAGTCAATTTTCAACTTTAAACTCAGTTTTTATTTTGTTTAATGGTGGGTAGAATGTATTCCAGCCAGGTTCTCTTCGAGAAGTGATGCCCGTTTTATCTTTACTAACACAAAACACCATATAAAACACAAATTCATACAATTAAGAAACAATGTATACTTACTTATATTAAGTACAGGATAAGCACACAGTATACGATACACAATCACACCGATTGAACAATTCGACTCTATGCGTGTAACTTGCACCACCGATTGAAGGGAAATGAATTGCCTAAGCCTAGCGCGCGTGAGCTTAAATAAACTTTTATCCCGGACCAGAAACCTAGGAATTTCTCTAAAGCGAAGTTTACACAGTTAAGAATTAGAAATTCTTGGAATTGAGAAATCCGCTCCCAAACTTAAACGAAAATTTGCGCGTTAGAGAATATCTTTTTATAAAATTCTCGGAATCCCTAACTCAAAACAATTTTGTGAAAATCCAGCAGAAACACACTTACATTTCCGCTAATGTAAGTGTAATGGTTAAGGCACCCAGTGGCTACACTCAAATCCGATAGGTACCTAAACTGTAGCCCTGGCACACAAATTGTAAAAATTTATATTATTTTAAACTCTCCCAAAGTTATAATTTCACGAATTTATGAAGATCTTATTGCCAGAAATGACCGAGGGGATGAGGTCCGTAACTCCTTAACGGGTGGGCCAAATGATGCCACATTTGGTATGTATAATCCACATAATGACCTATGGCATTTGGCATCAAAATCCACCTATGCCCAAATCATCCCCCCTGCCCATTTTCACACAATTTCTATAGTTGTTAAAAGTTTTGCTTTACTGTACTGGGAAAATTTGATCTCAAAACTATTGCGATTTTCTGACTCTTACACATATTCCATATAACTTATACATAATGAACACAACAAATCATACACATACTTTCATACACATAGGCTAAATTACATGTATTGTATACGACTCACACGTAATAAATACGACAATTTCACACGTGTGAAAACTCATACATCAATTATACATGCGCTAACACACGAAATGTATGCATGCAGTAAACAATATACACAGCACATACATATTATATACGTAATAAACAGATGACGCAAGACCTATATTTTCCCACCGAAATGATTCCCACGGTAGTTCATCACGTATAGCGGTTATAGGCGCAGTGAGGCAATATCAAATCGGATAAAAACCAATTCCCTCATGTAAAGTAAAGTTAAAGGGCTTCGGCCCGTCGTGTTTGGGGTTCACGACTTAATACGTCCCCCAGCTTCACATGAGGCAATTTGTTCCCAAGGCCATAAATCGTTACATGAAAAAAAAAAACCACCACACAACAAAAAAAAAACAAAAAAAAACAAAACAACAAAACCCAAAACACAAAAAAAAAAAACAAAACACAAACATAACAAAAAAACACACATAAACAAAAACAAAAAAACAAACAAAACAAACAAAAAAAAACAAACCAAAAAACCACACTACAAAACACACCACCATCACCAACAAAAACCAAACCAAACCCAACAAAAAAAACCCCCCCCAAAAACCACAACAAAAAAACAAAACAAAACACAGAAAAAAAAAAAAAAACAAAAAAACAAAAAAAACAAAAAAAAAAACCAAACAAAAAAACAAAAAAAAACCAAAAACCCACAAAACAAACAAAAAAACACAACACACCCACCCACACCCCACCAAACAACAACCCACAAACAAAACACCACCCCCCACCTAGCGGAGTTTCCTCAAATAACCTAATGTGCAAAATTTTTGTTTTGTTTGTAACGCATAATTTAGCACGGCTGGATTAGTATCACATTGTCATTTGAAATGTTATAAAATAGAATTATTCGCTGCGTTGTTGCAATTATTTCCTCTAAAATGTTAGAAAATCTAGGGAGTGAACTTTGTATTGCCTTTGTTTTAAACAGGGAGTCGAAATTTGAAAATTTTCAAATTTTATATTTTTTAGCAAAATGCTAAAATTATAAAGCAATAACCTCAGAGGCGGTACCAAAACGTTTTTATAGAGGTTAGTAGCAACTTTTCAACCATTTTTTGCTGAATTTAGTAAAATTCTTATATAACTTCTGAAGGGATATTTGTAAAAAAATTTTATATTTTTATGTCATCTGGGTCTTTTTTTACCAAAGGAACCCTAAAATTTTGACAGGGAGTCACAACGGGGAGCTCCTGTTTTTTTCCAGGGCACCACAAATGCTAGGCCTCCACCTCCACCCCTGTGGAGAAGGCACATATAACAATGTCATTACGGTAAGAAGCGCGTTAGTTTTTAGTTCAAATTAATTTCGACAAACTATTTAACAGTCGGTTTCATAAGAACGGCTGACCGGATTAATCAAAGAATCAAAATAGTCTTGAACGAATTAGTCAAAGAAATATATTACGCCATAAGCAGCGTGTAGTAGACGGAATAATTGTCAACCACAATCTAACGTCATGAGCTGGAACCGCTCTTGGCGAAACCAGATTCATTTAATAAAAAAACACGCGCATTGAAACCGGACTTCCAGACAGCCGGCCGTCAAGCGCAGTTTAGTCAGCCCATGTTTCTTGAAGTAAATATTGTTTTTTCGATTCCATGTCGATAGGTATTATTTTGTCCAAAAATCAAAATTTTTTCTGACGAGCGCTCTAGTAAACCTTAAATGTCGCAAAGGCAGATGATTCCAACAGGGCAGTTTAAAGAAGCCGAATTTTAGTTACCTCAACCAAAGCAGCCAACGCGAACTAAGGGGGAATCTAAAAATTTTCAAAATTTATGTCACCAAAAAGCGCTCAGGTTGCTAATAAATTGACTCGGAAACGGTGCAAAAGCGTCTTTATTAAGGCTAAAAGCAACTTTTAAACCAATTTTTCTTGGAATTAATAAAAATTCAGAAGGGCTTTGAACCTTCAGAAAGGTTTTTCATAAAAAAAATTTGTCAATTTTTTATGTCATATCTAGGTGTTTTACTGGCGGAAGCCAAAAAATTATTCCTGGGGGCATTTTTCCCGGAAACCCAAAAGTTTTTTTTGGGGTGGACGGCCATTTTTTGCCAGCATAGTGCCATTATTGTTTGCTCAAAGCCATCAGCACCCGATATTAGCTGTGTTTGATATCACTAACACGATTTATGTACTTTAATGTACAAAACTTTGTATATACATATTTCGCTCTTGTTTGGCTATATAGTTGCAACCGAGCATGTCCTTTTTATATTGTAGAAATTGCTTTAAACCCCTGTCATTCATCGGTAAACAAGAGCTGAGCGTTACTTTGCGTAGCTGCCGTCTAATGTAAGCCTATGTAAATAATGCTGTTGCAGCATGTTGGTGGTTCGAAGAGTGATTTGAATTAAGCATTTAAATTGTGTATTCGTTTCTAACATTTTTGATACTTCTAAAGTTTGCCAGATTGCCTTCAAGTTTTGTGTGCTAATATCTGAGTTTTCATGATGTTTAATAATTTTCCTTGCCTTATTTTGTTTACCTACACTTGCGCATCGAAAAAATGTTTAATAGCAGCTAGATAGTTATTGTTATTTTTATTTTTGTTGCAGCCTCACAAGAGAATTTCAACTGGGCGTTGTTTTGTGCGTCAATCGACCGATCTCATCGTCATTGGTCAGGACTAATCGAGGACATATCTGTCCCGTCACTGGATTATTTAGAACTGCTGAACGGACATTATGCTCCTGTCGACGGAATTCATCTTATGAAAGTATGGAGATTAGTTTTTTTACAAGTTATGTTAATACTGGTTACCCATTTTTTGTTTTGGTTATATCACATTATTTCGTGCAATTGTTAGGCTAAAATTTAACATATTTTTCGAGTGATATTGGACGACGATGGTTTTAGAAGGCATATAATATTTGTTCTTTTCATATATGAAAGGCTCAATAACTGTCGTGCCGTGCGCCATCTTACGATTGTATGAATGGAGTCTCTACAGGCATTGTATAAAAGGACATAGGAGTCTACTTCATTTATAATTATAGCTTTAGTTAGCTTAACCCACGCTGGATAGAGGTGGGTCACGCAGCCGCCTTCTATAGGTTTTTGCTTGTCATTTTGCAACGATACGGACAAGAGAGCCCTTCTTTCTGGAGAATTTGTTTGTTATCAAGGGCGATCAGTGTCAGATGTTTAAATCTTCCATTTGGATTAAGTACTTGTGGAATAGGCCCACGGTCTCGCAGACCCTCTCAGCCTGGAAAAGACCAACATAATTGAAGCTTCCTGACTATACGAATTGCATAGCCGACTGAAGTGGGTCTCGTAGAGTTCTCCACTCATCGCATACATATGAAATGTGCGATAATGATTACAATTGCAGCTTGTGGGCAAGCCTAGTGCTATAAGGATAGAAATATGGAGTGTAAAACGTATTATCTTGTCAAGCATATAAGTGTATCTCCTAAAGGCAGCTTTATATACAATGATTTTGACTGAATTTAATTGAATCACATTACATACATTACATTTAGGTATGGAATGGGTACAATATTAAGTCCGATTGATACGTATGTAATTTTCGTTGTAAATCATAAGAAAAAGTTACCAGAAAGCTTCACCACATTTTTGACCCTTGCGAATGTTTTGATGTTTTTGCCTTGGATAACTTTTCAAGGATTTTTAAACGTAATTTCTGTTCCTAAGAGGTAGTAAAAGTAGCTGAGCATAACATTATTTCGAGAAGCAGGACAGCTATTGTAGACCACCGCAATCTGGGGCGTAACCTGAAAAAGCTCTGCCGTTTAAGGATTAATATAACGTAAAACGCAATCAAATAAATGTAATCATTGATGTTTTATGACACTGTGTACTACGTACGATTCAGCTAATTATTTTCATTTGTCATATTTTCAGGATGGCAGGGCGTGTATAACTGGATCTCGTGACCGTTCGATATGTTTGTGGAATATTCGTCAATCAGCAGAAGAATCTAGTGCCAAAGACGTGAGCTCATCTGATGTGGAAAATAGCATTCCAGAAGCAAGAAGCACTTCCTGTTCTCCAGTTATTGCTGTCAATAATGCCCATAAAGTAATAAATCTGTTGACCGTCGCGATGTCATATTTTGTCTCAGTTGGCTGTTTTGTCCTTAATCGATTACAACTTATATGGTTGAATTGAATAATCGCGTTGCTGAAATATATCTTAATATTTAGTAGTCTAAAATTTCTGTGGTGTCGGGGTGCCTGGATTTTCACTGCCAATCTGCTAAACGCAGTAATGACGAGGTTGCCTAAAATATTCGAGCTGATGTTTATCATGTCCTGTTCAGTACAGAATTTGAGCGGTATCGCAACGATATAGCAGCGCTACATCTATTTTTTGTGCCTTAAAAAGATTAGTAGCATTTTTTCTGCCCGTCTGAGCCAGGGGCAATCAATGAAGTGTTCCACCATCTCTTCATGAATAGCCGCCATGTCTTTGGACCCCCAATAATTTCACACCCCCCAAAAGAGGTCTTTTCGAGACCGCGGTCGCCCCTTTTCGGGAATGAACTTCCTTGATGCTTGTTTAGCAATCTTTGATTAGGATTTTTAAGGTTTAGAGGCTTTTTTTGGCAAAACTTCGCTTACGATTCCTCCCCTCTTCTTACCCCACATGGGTCAATTTTTTTCCGTTTTTCAAATACTTTTGATTATGGTGGGTTTTATTAAAAAATTGTGAAGTGGATTTATTCAAGATGAAGTGCAAGTTTCGACGCGGGCAGTGTATGACTGGTATAACTATTATAGGGACAATTCGGATGCTTATCACCGTGATAATTGGGAAAAGCTTATGTTGGGAGAACCAGGGTTTTACGTGAAAAATGATAAGTCGATGTGTTCTTCGGCAAAAATATAACTGCGGTTTGCCTCGCCGAAAACATGGTTGGGTTGTGGGGATGTTGGAACGAATGAGTCACCGGTGCCTGCTGTTCTTGGTGTCATCATCTCGAAGTGTTAATGTGATCATTCCGCTTATTTGTTAACATGTCCGGGTCGAGCTGAGTATGAATGTTCAAACATTTTTGAAAAATCTTGATTCCTCGATTTTCCCACCTGGCTCAGTAGTGCCAATTTTTCCGCTGTTTCCTTTAAAGCTGCAAAATTATTCAATTTCTGTAGTCCACACCTTGTTCTTAGTTCTAAATTGTATGGAAGTTTCATATTATTCGGAGATACACAGGTCTGGTCTATATTGGTTCAAAAATGTGGCATGAACGCACCCACTAGTCAATTACTTAATCTCTGTCCGAGAATTGGTGTCTGTGCATGGCCAGTTGGGTTTAGGGAAAGTTAGTGATCCTTTGTGAGATTTTTCGTAGTTCCATATCGTTATAGTGTACTCTTTAACAAGCTCACTTGTAACAACCCCTTCTAGAGGTATTCGATAAATTATTTTTATAATTGTTTGGATCCTTATTGAATTAAATGTTGGAGTTTCAAAAATCAAAATCAATTTGTTTTCGAAGCCCTGTTGTCTCTGCCGACTTATTTGAAACACTAAAGCCTGCCGACAGTCCAGTCAAAATTGTACTATGCTCGGTTTAGAATTTATAGGCTTAAATATATTTTGGAAACTTTATAGGTTATCTCAGCGAGTGACAAAGTTCCGGATCTTGGTTAACAAAGGTTGGCGAGCTTTCGCCATTGAGGTTTTAGTTCACACTGGCTGATATGATGTTTTATAGATTTAAAAAAATCGTTGAGTTATGCATGTGACTTTTCCTCAAGTAAATAATTTTGTAAAATTGACACTGGTACAGTAAGTAATGTTTATCCAAGTGATATACCAATTATGTATTGTGGATCATAATTACTTATAATGCTGCAACGTATAGGTTGTTGGGTGCGGTAGGTAGAAAGAATTTCAGTTAATATTAAAATAGTATCTTTTTGCAGTGTACCTGTATTGATACAAAAATTACAAAGTTATTTTGAACCTTTGTGGATGAGTTTTATTCTTATTGTTGCGGTAACGCTTTTAATGAATTTTTGTAGGGCTGGGTTTGGTGTATTGCGTCGGACTGGAGCGGTGGACAAGTATTCTCAGGATCGTGGGACACTTATATTAAATGCTGGTCGATTGCACATGATCGTATGGCAATGTCAGACCAAGTTAGGTACGTTTTTGAGTGTCACATTTAATATTAGTGTAGCAGCTGCATCATTTGCTTACAGTCTATAGTTACGTAAGAAAAGAGTATTCATGTACAAGCTTGGATCTAAAGTGTCTCCATTTGAGATTATTCGGTGAGCTGGAAAATCGCAGAGTTGTGCATTGTATCACTAATTCAGGAATTTTAAAATGAAGCCCCAGGGAATTTGTTAATCAGCGTTTGAAATCGGTAGTTATGACCTGGTCATGCAAACCGGCGACGAACCAATTGTTACATTAATTGTAACTTAATTTTTTTATTTCTATATATGGTCACGATTTAATGCCTCAAGCAGGCAGTAACCAGAATTCAGGTTCCAGTTCCAGTGAAAATCGAGTTCCGGTTGCGGTTCCTGAAAGGGCAAAAACCATACCGGAACCGGAATTCCTATTTAAAATTTTTTGTAAGAAATTTTCCACATTTTTGCTTTATTTGTGTCCAAACATTATGTAATACATACACAATGATCAAATTCCAATACAACCAAGCAAAATAAAGATTATCTCAGCAATTTACAGTGTAAAACTTAAGTAGGACACATAAATTTAGCAGAAATTTTTATGCTAACTTGCAGGAGTATGTTAGCAAAACAAAGCCAGGTCGATGCATGTAGCCGCTATTTTACACCTTTAGAAGTCTGCGGAGTATGTTAGATTTAATCCGGTCCGACTCCTGTTTTCTTCTGCAGAGCGAAAGTGTTTATTCTACGCTCCATGCGTTATAAGCACATTCATTTTGACGCAATATAGTAGCGTGTATAGTGGGAGGCTTTTTTTGCTCTGGTTGTCCAAAACCCGACATATTGATCAATAAATAAACATTATAAGCCTCCTCAGTCTCTTTAAAGTTTCATAAAGGTAATAATACCATCGCAATACATTAAGTTTAATGTAAAAGTTATTTTAACACATTTTAAATTTACTGTACCTGCATTTCTTCCTTCATCTGTTTTACTATATATATGTATCGAATACCAGGTCCCGGATCCGGTTTAAATGGATGGTTGCGGTTATTCTCTAGCCTCAAGATAACATCGTCGACTATTTGAATATAACGCGTTGCAATAAGCACATATTGCAAATAAATTTACGCCATTTCAACTGGCACAATTAATAGATTTTTATTCGATACTGTTGAGATTTGTGCTAATTGTATTCTGAAATAATAGTTTACTTACGTAGCGAACCGGTTTCGCCTTATAATAAACGTATTATTAACGTGCTGGGATCGGGGGATTATAACAGCGACAATACCGTCTGCTCAACTGTGAAATGGTCAGTGGTCAGCTATTTCACCAGTTTGTAAATCTCCGGTTGGGCCCAAGTCAACCTGAAGGGCTTAGAGTTATTTCCTTGAAAAAGAAGAGATTAGTTCGGGAGGCGGCAGCTCCCCGACTTAGTCTTAGGCTTGGTATATAGAAGACGGCATAGCCTGTATTATCTTACGCGCTACAGCTTATATTTAACCCCTGGTTGTGTGACATGCCGCCGTTTGAACAATCTTTTAAATTGTAAATAACTTGAGTAAAGCAATATAGTAGCGAGGTACAGCAGTCCTATCCACATGAACAACCCAGTATCAACCCGTGAAACAATCTAAAACGGAGGGATCTATTCAGGCGACGGAATAATCATAATTCTATGATTGCGGATCTACGGACACTGCTTTAACTGTAAAACTTGAGTTTTTATTGTCAGAGTTGTGATGCTTTGCGTCCAGCTATAGTTCTATCGGTTATTGAGCGGAGCTCGGCGAAGCCGAGCGAAGCGTTTTTATTTTCTGTCTGTGAGTAAAAAGGTCGATGTCCGTTCGTTCGGTCCGACGGATGTCAAGAACCACTGAACCGATTTTAAAAAACTTTTTTGTTTGAAAGTCTATCATGTCAGAGTGTGCACCTGAAATTTGGGATTAAAAATTTTGAGTGGTTAATTAGCTAATTAGTTAATTTTATGCAGCTAAAATAGATAATTTTGCAATATTTCTGTTATTTATTGAAATAGAATCGTTTCGAGCAAACCATTATGGGTTTTTTGGGTCGAAGAATTCAAATATAATATTTTTACCGATGACAAAGCCCTATGCCCTATGCAATGTAGTTACAAGAACATAAAATTGAGTACATTCGTAATGCCACAGCCCAAGCTCTGCTCACAAATGTAGTTCCACTACCGACTAGTTTAGCTCTTATCGCGAGATATTGAAACCGTAAAATTGATACGGAATGTAGTGTTATATGCATATTTTCTTCGGTAAACCGCTTAGTGTAAATGGCTTGAAATTCTATGCGATTTGGTTTTCGATGGATTTAATGACGACGAGATTTTAGGATTTCCAGTGTGTTTAGGGTTCAAGAGGCTTAGCGGTGAAATGTACAGCAAACGCAGCCTGTTACACGTGAATTAACAAAATAACTTAAAAATGAAACCACGCTGGCTTCGTTTCACCCTCGATTGCGAGATATTTTGAAAATTTTGAGTAACCTAAACAACAAAAACTAAAAATTTTGAGTGTATTAATTTGTAGCCAGAAAAATTCATCAAAAATATATTTCTGCCCATAAAAATGTGCTGCAGTGTCGCCTGAAACGCTATTTAGTGTTCGTTTGACAAATTTGTTTTTGTACAGGACTTGTCAAAAACGAATTCCCTTTCCTCAAGATATATCTGGAACTCGCTCGCGACTCGCTTAAAAGCGATTCGTTCTAAACCACAAATGTATTTTATATTTTTGCATTTGGAGATCTAATCTCTAGTAGCTTGCGCGAAAGTTTGCATTCATTTCTAGTTAGTGTTGTATGTTTCTTTGCATTGTTATAGATGTAATTCGGCTGTTCTCTCGATGGATACCGATGCTTCGTCGATAATTGCAGCGACGTACAATCATCGAGTCAATATAGTCGATCCGCGCGATTCTAGTCGTGAGATAACGTGGTTTGCGGTAAGATTGAAATTTTAAGGAAACTATTGGTTGTTTTTCGGCTGCTTTGTCACTTTTATTAACTTTTGGAATTGGCAACTTGGTTATTGAGGGTGGTCATAACTTTGGACGGATTTGTGTCATTGTTTCATTTAGTACCCTATAAGCTGGATTACCCAATGGTATGCTTCTTTCCTTTTTTGGGGCACGATAATGGGAGGCAAGCAAATGTGCGAAAACAGTATAACTTAATATCGCGTTTATGTATTACATACCCGCGCTGACCGAGTGGCTGCGAACTAGAGCGACGGGTTTTCAGGCTAGTCAATAAACGGTTTGCAACAACACCTACATTGATCAAAGCAGAATTCAGCAGAGTTCTGTCGCTTGCTTCCCACGAATGGACAGATGCTGAATATCCGGAACAAAGTAAATCCGGGTTTAAAGAAACGATTGCAGCAAACCTGCGTCAAGGTTTTCAGACGTGCGGAATCTCTCCTCTGTCGCTTAATAAAATGCTCGCTAAAATTCCGACAGAAGGATCTTCGGTCGACAAGATCTCAGTAGAGCATGTCAATGAAGCGGTTACTACTGTGTTATATGATCTTTTTACTCCACACAAGGCTGCGACAAGCCGCAGGACAACCGGTCTTAGGAGCACACCTGTCGGCGAAAGCATACGACCTCGAGATTTGGACGGAAGAAAACGAATTAGTACGGAAGGCTGCCCTTCAGGGACGAAACAATCTACGTCAATCGCTTTGGAGACAACTTCTAGTGAATTACGAACTGTAATACATAATCGCCATTGTCGAGAACTTGGATATGGGAACCTTTCTGCGCTGAAACACCCAGGCTGGATTGTATTACGTGAAAACGGAAACTATACAATTGGTCGGTTTTGCCAGAAAACAGGAGCTTCTATCTGCGTCGACCCTATGCAAGTATCACAGAATCAAGGTTCTAAAATGCAAGCAAGAAGTGTGGGTTTCGATACCCGTGACAACATGGTCGGTAGGGCAAGGATTAATGATTGCGATCTTGTAGTCAAATTTCGTGCTAATGCCAAAAATGTGTCGCGAAACGTTATATCGATACGTTCAATACCGCATATATTTTGGGTTAGTGCTCAGTGTATGGCCGAAATGGCGCCGCTTTAAGCTGGTCTCATACCATCCGCACCTCGACATACACTTTTAGCGGTGATGCCGTCCAGCACATTTGCCGCCATTCAGCTGTCGATTAATACCGTTGCTCAACAAGTCGTACCGTCATAACCATTCTCAAAGTTCGCAACACACAAATTGACCAGAAAATATCCAGCATCTCTGCTAAAACAACAAAAATATTCCTCATTTGGAAGAATTACCAAGGATATTGAGATAGGTCAGTATTTCACCGCCAAATTTGTAGAAGAACATACGGGACGTTCGGCTTGGTTCATTGGCACCGTTATATTAATTGATACACAATGTGATACCTTGGGGTTAAAATACCTGCACGAAGATATCGCTCGAAAGGCTGAAAAAATGGACAATTAAGTACTTTCACCGGCCAATTCGCACAGGCATTGTTTACTCGGTTGGATTTGAAAAAATATTTTGCCTATTTAACATCGAAACCGACGACTCAACACGAAAACTTTCATTTCGACTCAGTGATGCAGTGTGTGATAAAACTAAAGGTTTCCGCGGCCGCGATCTTGCCCGTAGAAATAGACATGGCAGCCATGCAATGATGTATCAACCACTGCCATTACCGTTGTCACAGTCAACTAAATGTTTAGTAATACGCTTTGAAAATTTTTGTAACAGTGCAGGCCATCCTGCGATATCAGTTGAAAACGGCGCCGTCAAACCAAAAAAGACAAACAGCAGGCTGCGGAACCCACTTAAATGTAAGGTAATTTTAACGCTTTCACATTTCTCATAATAGTCGAAGGATGTTGTCTTTTATAGAATTGCATTCTGTACCAACTTGCCCCGCAGAGGTATCCTGCTATGGATAACTCGGTACACCAAATTTTCCTCCATATTGTAAACTCGCGATATTTGTACAGTATTTGCAAACTGTACCAACTTGCCCCACAAGTCATCCATTTTTAGCAACACTTAAATAAGAACATTAATGAAATGACACACGTTTAAAAATTAAAAGTGTACCAAGGAGCCCACTATCAATGGATCACAAATCCTGTTGCAAGGTGATTTCACAAAATGACCATTTGATGAAACCACTCTCGCTCCGTTTCACCCGCGCTTGCGAGTTACTAGTGCTAAGGTGACATAATCCAAATTACTGTATCAATTGTTAATAAAGTTTGAATCATGATCTTCAACAATCAAAGCGTTTTCCGTGGCCACAAGCGTAGCTTTCGTATTATGTGCATGTTAGGTAAGGATCTGTACCCGTTTATAAGTTAATTGCAATTCACTTTAGTTGCTAGACTATGTATGGCATATTGCGGTCTGTGACACCACAACCATATATGCGCATAGAGGGGTTACCCCCTCTCCTGATGGTCGCATCTCCTATCGATCGGTACGAACCGCCGACCCCCTGACTGGTGCTCCAACTCTCGCCCCAACTTCAATATGCGCCGCTCCCCTTTCCGCCGATCTGCTGAGGCTTAATGTCAACACCTTGAAGGACCTGGCTATTCTTTCTGGGATCTCGAACATCTATGACCAAGACGGCCGTGCATTGCAATGCCGGATTTAGGATTATCGAAAGAGGGTGGGTTGCGATCAAACAGGTTGCCACCCTGTTCTGTAGTGCGTCTGGTAACAATAGGACCGTATTTTCCACCCTTGGGTCTTGGCTGTATTTTCGTAAGTAATTTTGCGTTGTATCGTTTAGGATTCGAGAATTCTTGTAAGGCATAGACTACATGGGTGCAAATTCTTTCTGTGCGAACATAAAAAATTTACGTGTGACGAAATGGAGGTTACATCTGTCCCAGGTATGGACTAGTGATATGACGATAAATTTTGAAAGGCTTTGGTGTGAAATATGGCACATCCCCGACGTAACACCGCGTGCATACTGCCCTCCATTAGTACTGTTGCTTTTCGCTGAAAACTTTTACTAGCCAAAACTTTCAAGTCCTCCTAGAAATCTAAATAGAACTAGAACTGTTGTATGAGCTGCTATAGATTTCATGCATTAGCTCTTTATGAATGCTTTTGAGTAGCGTGATTTATTTCGTTTTTTTTCGAAATTTTCAACTGTTATAATAGTGTCTTTTCTTTCGAATACCTCTAAATTGTTTCGATGATACTTTCAGAACCACGACGGTGCAGTGCTTTCAGTGACTGTCGCCGACAACTACATTTACAGCTCGAGTGAAGACAAATCGGTGGCGTGTACTGATCGGAGGACGTTCCGGGTTGTGGAGAAAGTTCGCGTAAGTTTTTAATCTTGATCGCATGGCTTAGACTTATGATTTCATTACTGTTGTTATTAGAATTCGCCAGCTTGCAAATCTACTGCCATGACTTGTGCGCAAATTATACTATTTTTTTATTAGAATGTTTGTTTTTGATTCTATGTACTGGCTACAAAGTTCAAGAATGAGGCAGTCAAATTTTTATTTGAGTGTAACATTCGCTTCTAGTAAAATGGAAATTTCTTTCCTGGCCTAGATGACACATTTAACAGCCAAATATATTTTTAAGCATTTTTCGTTCATGGTTTGAGTTAAAATATATGGTAGGATTCATCGGTGGTAATGTTTGAATAGTTACAAAAGCTCAGGTTAGCAAATTGCTGTGATTGAATAATCGTATGTAATTAGGCGCTGTGCAGTAAGTGGCGGAAGAAAAATTGATAGTTGCAGCAACCACCGCGAATAAACTATTGCACATCTGCAGATCACGACTGTAGTGTTAATTGTTTTAAACCTGCTAAACAGGTGGATTTAGGCTTCACTGCTTCACAGGACCGTAAATGTCAGTGATATAGAAACACTGGCATTTTACGTTGTGTCCCAAAACATATTGATCTTACGTAGAAGTTTTGTCGTGAAGTAACTAGAAAAAGTACCATTTTGTCTGGATCACCTGGAAAATGATTTCAAAAATTTCGCGGGGACCCTGCTTTTATTATTATTTTTTTCTGTGGCTAATGCGTTGACGCCATTAATTCTAGAGTTAGACTTGGTTAGATTTAGAACATAGTGTACTCGTGTGATCGGTGGTATTTCTAGCTGTGAAGGAGTCGACTCTTTGTGTTGTGATAAAAGTTATAAATTCGGGAAAAATCGAGAGTTTTTACTGTGAACTTTATACGTTAACGCGCATACCACTGAATATCGCTGTTGTTTAAGTGAATGTTGTCAGCGATAATGCTATTGCGAAATTGCTATAATTTTATCGTGTTCTTTCTTTCAGGTCGACGCCTGTGTGCCATCGATATCGTACGGAAACGGAGCACTTTGGGCAGCTGACCGGTCCGGAGATTTGCATCTTTTTGACGCAGTATCTGGTGGCCTTCGATCGATTTCGGTGAGTTCAGACAGAGGCCGACGGAACTGAAGAAGTTTCTGTCATGCCTTCGCTTATCGTACTGTTGAAGGTTTTGAAAGGTCTTGAAGTTAGGTTAGGATGCCGCAGCTGGTCTCCCATTTCCTTGGCATTGTAGCCCAGCGGTGCCGAAGCACAAAGCAATGATGCTGTTTCTGACGCGGATACTCTGTTTCCCAGCGGCAGTATTGAAAATGCCACAGGCCACAATTTGAAGAGCCCAGAAAATAATGTCATATTCAAATCTTTGGCCGCTGAAAGTTTGTACGATTAAATGGGTAGAGAAATAGTCTGTAAACCTATTTATCAACCTGAATTTATATGACCACAGATGACCCTGAACCTCAATTAGTCGAAGTGGCCGTCACCTAAAGGCGAGGGCATATTCTTGTCCATCCTGAAGTTAGATAGAAGCAGCGACGTTCTACGTTATCTTCTTCGAATCATTTACGAATCGTGTTAGCATCTAATTTCACAAGGAGACCTTAAATTGTACATGAAGAATTTGTCGAAATTGTGGCTTTTATTAACGGAAATTATTGCTAAATTTATATTATGCGTAATGCCATTACTGCTAAAATTATGCGCATTAAGTTTGGGGAGATCTTCATTTCTGATGTGATCGAACTTTGTTACGCCTAGAATCTGGCGTCGACATTTCTCGAACATGTTGATCTGCTGCTGAATAGCTGACTTCGCTGTCCGCGTACCGCAGGCGTAGAACAGAATCGGTCGAATGGCAACATTATATATCTGAACTTTGGTGGGAACGGACACGTCTTCCGAGTTCCACATATGCCGTAGGCCCGCAGAGGCTGACCTGGCACGGTTTATGCGGTTTTAATCTCAGAGTCGTAATCGCCTGATCCCGTAAAAGTGCTGCCCAGGTAACACAACAGATCGACATGTTCCACCACAGAACCGTTCAGTACGATGTCTTGATGTCTCTCGATGCAGCACGTCATTATCTTGGTCTTCTGCGAGTTCATGACCAGTCCAATGAGCATCTCTTGTCGGTATAAGCGACATCTGTGAACTGCATGCCATTTGCATCGAAAATAACACCGTGGTCGTTAGCCAGGGCGGTCTTCATCACTCATGTGATTGCGTAGTTGAAGAGGTTTGGGGGACAAGATTGACCCTTGTCTCACTCCAGACTTCACCCAGGGTTCCCGCGCGACAGGGAAATCAGGGAAAATTGAAAAATTGACAGGGAAATCAGGGAAAATTGAAAAATTGACAGGGAAAACAGGGAAAATCGGCAATGTTCAACAGGGAAAAATTGCCTCTTATATAAATGTGCGAACATAAATTTTGCGAGTGAATTTCGTGAGCACTAGCAACAACATTGGTGTTTCTTTTACTAGTATATAAAATTAACGTTACGCTTATTTCGTTGTAATAAACTTATTATTGTTGTTGTTGTTGTACTCGGGTGACTGACGGCATGAGGCACCTTTGACGTTGTGCGAAATGCTTGCTCAGATAAACTTTTTGTGGCAAAATTGGAATTTTTCCTCTGTATTGCTAACCTGGTTCAACCGTTTGTCGTGAAGTTTCAATCGCCGTTGCCTCTGTTTCCTTATGTCTACGATGCACTCGACCAATTATTGCGCAGTCTAATGTCCAAATTTGTCAAACAAGATATTCTAGCCCCTGCAACTTCTGCTACAAAATTACTCCAGATTGACTGCCGTTATGAATCTGAATCGGTGAAATTAGCGCGCCATGTCGATATTGGATTTGGAGCTACAAAAGCTGTAAAAAGCAGCGGCGCCTCCGAGGCCGACAAATTAGAGTTTTATGTCAGTGTTCAACGATTTTTGTGCGGTATGACCACTAAGCTTATTGAGCGATGCCCACTAAAATACAAACTTGTCCGAGGAGTCAGCAGTCTATGTCCGGAAGTCATTCTGGGATCCCCCAATCTGGCCCATTCACGAATGAAAGTTTGTCTGGAAGTCATGTTGGACGCTTGTCGCATCAATAGTAGCACTGCTGACGCATGTCTCTCTCAGTTTGACCGATTTTGCAAGGATCCTTTGATTTCAGAAGAACTAAAAAAATTTAATTCACAGAACGGACGACTTGATGAATTGTTCCACCGTATCCTTAGCCACGATGATGACTACAGCACTCTGTGGTCTGTGGTACGGCAGTTGCTGTTAATGGCGCCGGGGAACGCTGCCGTTGAGCATGGGTTTTCGGTTAACGGCGATTTATTGGTGGAAAATTTGAAGGAAAAAACACTTATTGCGCAGCGACTTGTGAAAGACGGTATCAAAGCTTCAGGGGGCGCTGCTCTTATGAATATTGACGACGACCTTATTAAGTTCGCACGCCATGCAAGACAGCGTTACCGGGATGCCTTGGAACGTAGTAAACAGGAAACTGAAGCCCAGCAAAAAGCAAGTTGTCGAAAGAAGCAAATCGATGCGGAAGTGGCCGACCTGGAACGCCAGAAGAAAAAGAAGCGCGAAGAGGCATCGGCAGAATGCAGGGCAATTGACAAGCGACTCGACGAATTGCGAAAAAATCAATAGGTAAGTTAAATATTCTTTGAGTACATTGTACAGGGAAACAGGGAAAATCATGCCCCGCGGACAGGGAATTTCGGGATTTTGACAGGGAAAATGAGTTTTAGAAAACCGCGGGAACCCTGTTCACCTCAAAGCGTTCAGATAACGTGTCGTTTATTCGCACAGTAAGATGGTTCAAATAGCGACTTGATAAGGAATACGATCTTGGTCGGCACGCCGTCCTCCTCCAAGACCTTGTAGAGCGATTCTCGGTGAACTGAGTCGAACGCGGCTTTGATATCAACCAAGACCACGGCAACTGATCTGCGATATTCATGAAGATTCTAGAGCATGATCCTCATGCTCAATATCTGGTCGCTTGTGCTGCCACCAGGTCGAAAACCGCACCGTTGCTCACGTTTAAATCGTTCCCGGTGTCCCTGGAATCTACTGCAGATTACTGCTTCCAGCACCTTGAAAGCAATATTGAACAGCGATATACCTCGACAGTTGCAGCAGATGGACTTGTCACCCTTCTTTTGGAATAGAATGACAATGGCGATACGCCTGTTCTCTGGCACGACGTCTTTGACCATACGCCGCAGGCTATGACGTGCAGCGTATCAAAGAGGTCCCTTAAAATCTTATAGCATTCCGGCGGAATCCTGTCCTCTTTAGGTTGTTTCCAGTTGAAAAGATATTTAACGGCTTTGAGGACTTCGTCACGCATTGGTGCCGAGTGATCGATAGCGCATTCGTAAAACCCCTTGAAGAGAAGGTTGTAATTCTTTAGCGGTTCTTCTGGCGGATTTTTGTTCAAGAGTTCATCGAAGTGCCTTCTCCATCGATTGACTTGCGCGGCTTCGGAGATCAGACTCTTATCCGTGCTGTCGCGTATCATACCATGCATGGGATTCTACGACTGCTCGCCATGTCTGATGAACTGGCTGAGCTTGCGATGGTCATGTACCCTAGCTGCTTGGGTAGTCTAGTTCGTTAGTGCCTTGAGCTTCTCATCCTTAGAATTTCTGATGCTGTGGTGCAAGCTGGACCTGAGAAAGCCTAGAGTTTCCTTTGCTGCGTGACTAAGCAGCTCGGCTTTCTCTGTTGTAGGCGCGTCTAGCCATTGAATCCGTTTCTTCGATGTCGGCTTCCGTGCAACTTCGAGCAGGGCTGTATCAGTGCATTCAGAAACACAAGACCACTGTGGAACTTGATATTCTTGTAAACCTGCCAGGGCGGCGAAGCGGTTGGACAGTGAGGTGCAGAAGTTTTCTGCGATGCTATTCTTCCTTAGACAGCTGGCGTCGGTTGGACGAGCTTTGCGCTATGAAATGGTTGGCGTCTAGGTTTAGGTGTATCTACGGCAGTATCATGCCATGGTTACTTGGAAACAGGTTCCCTAAGACGGTGCTGCAGTTTCTTACAGCAGACTTCCATCTTTTTCGGATAATGACATGATCAAGCCAAAAAAGCGCTCGCTGGGGGATCGCCAGGTGTGCTGTTGCTTTGCAGGATGTTTAAAATTGTTGTTTGTGGAATTCCGCGACTGTGATCAGTCTGGTTCCATCGTCGGTTCGAGAACCGTGAGCGAAAGGGCCTAAGACATTGGTTTCGCACAGTTCGCGCGGTCACGCTTTGCGCATTGAAATCACCATACCCTGTGAGGATGTCTCTTGCGGGGATAGTGGCTGTTAGACGATCGAGCCGTTCTGCGAAATCGTCCTTGTCTCGGAAACTGTGGGCATCTGTGGGACCATAGGCCACAACAATAGATAAGGTGATTGGTTTTGAGCGAATTCTCACGGATGCTAGTCGTGAACTGAGCGGATTACAGCGCATCAAGGCATCTAGCCTGTCCTTCCTGATGGCAAAACTCACTCCCTGTTGGTCGCTTCTTTCGTGTCCCGACGATAGAAGATCTGATGTTAGTCATGCGGTTTCCGAGAGCGCGGCTATCTCGATATTACGTGCAGCAAGTGATCGACAAAGAAGATCATTGTAGCCTGGCTTTAACAAAGTTCGAACGTTCCACACGGTAACGCGGCTGGTCTCCTTGCATAGTTTGATGTGGTTAGTTGCCTTTTTGTCTATTTTTCGCGCTGCCGACGCCAGGGCAGCGACGCGCGTCGTATACACTGAACGCCGTAGCAGAGTCTAGATTTGATTTGTGATCTTTCATTGAGGTTTGCGGAAGTTTGACGTAGATTTCCACTTGCTGTAAGCGGTGGCCTTAGTCTTCGGGAACCCGTTCTCTTATATATATTACACAGGGGAGTGGTACTAGACTATTTTTCCTAGCTGAGCTGAAGTATCTGGAGTGCAAACGGTCACAGCGACTTATACTTATTGAAAGATGTCTACGTGTGAGAATTTTCAAACTGGCATATTGATTGTGCTCTATGGAAGTGGGCTATTCTCCAAAAATATTTATCCCAAATTTATTTGTGCTTAATGTTCGTAATGTACTCTGCGTGGGAAATATATGTCAAATTTCTGTCTGTATGTGTCAGCCTAGCGAATAAAATGCAGCCATATTTACAATGGTTTTGTGGGTAACAGGCAAAAATTTAATAGCTAAATTATAACTGCCGCAGAAAGACTTCCTGTGGCTTCAGCTGAAATATAATTTGAGAAGGCAACGAGTATGTAGCACAAGAATTGATAATGCTTCGCCGTCCGGCCGACGGTCTAAATTTTAGTTCCAGATTGCAGAGAAAGCCCGCTGGGTAGCCAGTTGGAAGCGCAAACGCGCTTGAAATGCGATATTTTAGAATACACTGGACATATAAGTAGTGCGTTAATATGATTATTATTTTTACAGCGGACGAATGTTGGTATGAAGCTAACGAACGTCGTGCATTCGCTTGGCGCTGTGATTACAATTTCTCCCGATCGCTATTTGCGTGTGTATACGAATTCGACCCGACCTACTGTGATCAATCAAATTGGGCCGACGAAATACGAGCCCATACGGGTAAATAGTTCGTTTTGTAGAACGGCATATAAGCGATAGTATAGTTTATAAAATTGCCCGACCCACAATGATCAATCAAATTGGGCCGACAAAATACGAGCGTATGCCGGTAAGCACTTCGTTCTGTAGAGCAGAATATAAGTGATGGTGTGGTTGTTTCTGATGTCTCAGTCGACCTGACCCACTGTGATCAATCAAATTGGGATGACAAAATACGAGCCCTTACGGGACAGCACTTTGTTTTGTAGAACAGAATAAAAGTGATGGTGTAGTTGTTTATGATGTCTCGTTCGTCCCGACCCACTGTGCTCAATCAAATTGGGCCGACAAAATACGAGCCCATACGGGAAAGCACTTTGTTTTGTTGAACAGAATAAAAGTGATGGTGTAGTTGTTTATGATGTCTCGTTCGTCCCGACCCACTGTGTTCAATCAAATTGGGCCGACAAAATACGAGCACATACGGGTAAGCACTTTGTTTTGCAGAACAGAATAAAAGTGATGGTGTAGTTGTTTATGATGTCTCGTTCGTCCCGACCCACTGTGTTCAATCAAATTGGGCCGACAAAATTCGAGCACATACGGGTAAGCACTTTGTTTTGCAGAACAGAATAAAAGTGATGGTGTAGTTGTTTATGATGTCTCGTTCGTCCCGACCCACTGTGTTCAATCAAATTGGGCCGACAAAATACGAGCCCATACGGGTAAGCACTTTGTTTTGTAGAACAGAATTTATAGAAGTGGTGGTGCAGTTATTTCAGTAGACTAAGTTAGTGCTGGAGCGATATTGTACAACGTACAGTTTTGCTATTGAACCCAAGTGATAAAATTATTAGTGCCGTCATTTTCGCGTGACTCTGGAAATGTCATAACGAAGAGTTTTCGTCGAAACCTTGAAAATTCAGCTTGGCACGTCGAAAATGATATCTTAATATTTAAGTGTAGACTAACTTTTATCGAGACATTGAAATTCTGTCTGTTCGTTTTCAAAATCACACATATCCAGAATGATCTCATCTTTTCGAGCGTGTGCATGGCAAGCTCGAGTTTTACGGAAGTTTTAAAATTTTTGCAATACTTGTTTGTCCTACTTACCAAAATTATTCCTGGTATCTTCCCGGTTCGGAGCACGAAAAACAACTCGGGTGTGCGATTCTTTCCTACTTCATTTGGAAGTACTCCGGTTGATCTAGGAGGACCATAAAGTGTCGCACGTCGTAACTCAAAGTGTAGTGTTTGAAAGGAGCGAAAAATTACTAGCCGTGCATTGGTGAAATTTGACAATGTTATTCGCTTTTACGGCAACACGCATAGGTCAACTATGGCAGGATTGGTGCAATGAACTCCATAGTCTATAGACACTTTTATAACCATTTTACTCTATCTATCTTGGCTGGATGGCTTGGTTATAATTTGAAAGCTGGAAATATATGTTTGTGCCCTTTAAACGGGAACCAACTCCTTTCAGCCGTAAACGTGGGTTGAAAGGGTCTGGGTAGGGTCAAAAGGGGTCCGACAAAATTTTTTCTTGGCTGTATCTGACCAACCAGTGCAGATATTTCAGCCATAGTGGGTTAGAGGAATTAAGGCTTTTTAAAATTATTGCATATGAAGGTTTTTTACAAATATGCTACCTTTGGGTCAACGGTTTAGGTCGAAATGGTGTTTTAGAAGAATCATGAGACCCTAAATACAAGAAAGCGGTCATATCTCTATAACTGAATGACTTGTAAATGCGATTTTGGGCTCAGTTTGTTGATCAAATAAAGCTATTGCTATTATTTATAAAGTTTCAAAACGAGTTTTGCACGCGTCACCGGGATCGAAAATACAGGAACGCAGCAGTATATCAACGCCGTAAAACGCTCGAGCTATATTAGTGTTATTGGTGTCATTTTGTAGAGAAAATTATTGTCTATTTATCTGAATATGGTGCGTTGCTATTTTCGTGGCATTTTTGGGTCAAAACGGGCTTTGAATGGGCCCATGTAACCCAGAATACACGAAAACGATAACATCTCCGTAACCGCTCGGGTTGTATAGCTGTTATTGATGTCGTTTTGTAGAGAAATTTGTCCCTAATTGTGAGTTTAAATACGAAATAAGTGGTTTATATTCTCAATATTCAGACAACATTGCTGCTATAAGACCCATTTTGTACGTTGATGTTCAATACTCTGTACTTCTCTCTAAATCACATATCTAATGCTCAGAATTCACCACCTTGGCGACAAGATAAACTACTACTTTCGCAACTGGTTAAAATTGTGCTTGCTTAAAAATAGGAAATTGTAGAGATTCTTAGCTCCGCAAGGAGAAATTAGATGGGTTTTAGCTACATTAGTACATTTATTATCCCATCATAGAAAAATTCGGTAATTTTTTGTCACTCATGAACCCGAGGGCATGAACTGTGGTAGGGCAAAATTTACCTGAGGAAATCTGGGAGAATATCGAAATCCGTCTATTGTAGAAGATAGCAGTAAAGTTTAATTTTACATCGAATTGGTGTGAGCAAATATTTTGATCGTTGTTCGTTCGGGACAGTTAATATATTTTTGGCGAGTATTATGTAACTGAGTCCGTTTTTGAGCGGGTGGGTGAACCTGTAGTTTTTAGGATTTCCAGCCAGTGTACCACGGGTATTTTGGAAATATTAAATTATTTGTCGCCGCACAAACAACTGGTCACGTTAGAATTTAGGCTTAAATATAAAACTGAAAAACCGGTTGAAGATATTTCAGTCGTAGTATGTTAGAGGAGTTAATGCTTTATAAGTTTATATATAACGCCTTTCTACGATGTTGCCTTTGGGTTTAAAAGAGCTCATGAGACCTTAAATATAGGACGGTTGTTATATCTTTATGACTTGTAAAGGCACTTGTCAAGTTAAAGGGGGACAAAGGTTTAGGTCGAAATGGGGTTTTAAAAAGAGCTCATGAGACCCTAAATATAGGACGGTGGTTATATCTTTATAACTGACTGACTTGCAAAGGCACTTGTCAAGTTAGATTTGGCATTAATGATGCCTAATCTGTGATTGATACATTTGTTTAAGATGGAAAAATGAACCTTGGTTTATTATTTAAGTGTTTACAAAATTACATTGTCTGCCGACTAGTATTTGGACTTAAAAATACCAAATTACATATTGGTTTTATTTATGATTTCAGCTTGCCTGCCGACGTGATATTATCGCATGTTCGTTTAGTGATGGATCTGTGAGCCTTTGGAAGCCGAAGCCATCCGATAGCGTTAATTGGATCGGATGTTGTGAATAAAGATGCAAGACGTGGATAGATGCAATCACGACCAGAAATCGGATGCAAAATAATTGATCGAAATTTCGAATGGTTACGATTACCATAGTTTTTCGATTTTGGCCAATTAGATATTTTCGAAAAAGCGAAATTTTGAATGATCGTCATTGAACGAAATTTTGCTCGATTGCCAATTTCATCGTTCACATTTTAGACCGATACTGTAACTTGTTTGCTACGGAAAGGGGAAGAGGACCTTAGGTATTTCAGCTCCCTTTCATGTGACCTTCAGTTCAGGTCGCCTATGTATTTTCTGGCTTCCTCTCCCACCATGTAGATTTTGCACGGCTAAAAAATATGCTAAATTTTCGTTGTGGAACTCACAGAGTCGCTAAATTTTTGCCCGGTGGGTTAAAAAACACCATAATTAGCGTCAATCCATATCGTTTCACTGTATAGTATGCATTACAGTGAATCTGCAATTTATGCTATTTTCGAGTTTTCCAGTGCCCCAGTCCGACCTGTGGAGAAACCGCATTTCTTTCCCCTTAGTTCGGCCCCTCCGGTTCTTTGGAACCAGTTTGTGCAAAATATCGGATTGGCTTATACGTGCCTGTATATCTTATTTTTGTTTTATAGCATTTGTTACATTTTGTATCGTTTTGTGTATATTTTATATTCACACTGTATATAAACGTTTGCCCAAGTCAAGCCGGGAGCGTTATGTTATATATACCTACTTTTAAGATAAGCTTTCTGCAGTTAGACCTAGGCTTATTCATAGGCTCATATTAGGGCTTTAAGCTCAACCTTAATACAGCTTTTACGTACTCTAGCTTGACATTGGCCTTGACATACAAACTCGCACTGTATGTTTGGATAGTAAACTTGTGCACGATGTGTATAATGGCGGTGAGGTTTGTGATGTCTTCTTTGAGCAATAGCGCTCTTATGTACAACGGTAGTTTGTCTTCTTTAAGTCTTTGTGCAAGAGTAAACTTAAGATGCTCCACCAACCATCCTCTTTTGACACTATGTCCGAGACGTTAGGGAACAAAACTCGCATTTCAATAGCCGTGTCCAATTTCGACAGTTTTCTGTTCTATAACGTTATTAGCGAATGCAGTTCGACAGATGTGTTCTCGAGCATTTCCAAATTATGGTACATGCGATTGATTTCTGTTTTTGCGCAAAAATGGAATTGCTCAGTGGTATTTGCTTTTAACAAAAGCATATTGTAAGCGGCGCAACTTGAATTTGCTCATGCATTAATTTTGGTGGTTTGAAGAGGGCAACCAGCAGTGCGAAATAATGAACCAGCAGCAGGTAGGACGAGAGATTGGGGTGAAGGGCTAGCGTGAATCACAGAAGCAATGATCTTTTTATCTTAATTTTCGAATTTTTTCTCTGGTTGGTGAGCTATTGCTGGGGCTGGTTTTGCTGTGTGACCCATGGTTTTATGAGTACGGAGGTATGACACCCCACGGTTCGGGGTCAGAGGTTTTTATCACATTTTAATACCTTTCACCTGAGTTCTATTTCATAGTAAAATGATAAATGCCGATGCCTCTTTTGATTTTCGAATAAGGCTCTGGGTCTAGAGTTATGGGCTTGCGGAATGGTTCCTCGACCCAGAATTCGAAAATTTGTTCTGTCTTCCTGGGCGGCTGAAAAGTTTTAGTGATTTTCGGGCGTGGGAACTCATTGCCGGTGTTGGTTTTGCTTTGTGACCTATGATTCCATGGGTTTAGGGGTATGGCGCCCCCAAAATTCGTGCAAGGGGGCAAAATGAGGGTGTTTTATTGTACTAGTACCAGTTCTGGCCCTAAGGGATCCCAGCTGCACCACATAATATTTCCACCGTGGTGCCCGGACAACCCCGGCTTCTCCGTCTGCCCGGTGGACCGCTGGCCGACCTAAGGGAACCGGTTAGCTTAGCAGGCTGCCGTCGGGTTAACCAGGGTGTTCGGCCTGGCCCCTATAGCGGCCCACGTATCTAGTGGTACGGAGGTCCCCCTGAGGGAGGGTCAACCCCTAGGCCTGCTCACAGGTAATAAGACTGACCCGCATTTCCCTCATTTTCAGTTAAATGCTTAAGTGTAGTGAGTGTTCTTGTTTCAATCTGGTGCACGAGTGCCTAGATCCGACGGCAAGTTTGATTAGTTCGGTAAGAGGTTTCGTGCTGAAATGACAACTCGAGGGAACACTTCAAGACGGATCCCCAGGGCCCTTATCTAGTGCCAATAAATTTTATGCATTCCGGAACTAAGGAAGACATGGGTTTTACCGGTCACTGCTGCGGCGACGTCTGGACGAAAACGGCTCGCGAAATTTCCTGGCCGATTTAGACGAACTTTGCTTAATATAGTCACAATCAAAGTCATATGAGCTAAACCTTGGCCTTAATCGACTTTTACCTTAGGACGTTTATTTGATCACCATGCTAGGAAAACGTATCGCTAGACATGAACTCAACACCCTAACACTTTATTGAGTTAATAATTGCAAGTTATTGCACTTGAACAAACAACCTTAATATATGTACAACAGAATTATGCGGGTACCTCGCAGGATAACCCTTTAT
>JASANE010021266.1:0-30364 GCA_030248225.1 Trileptium ribeirensis
GCTGCTGTTGTACCTTACCTTCTATACCTTGGCTTGGCGACCACTTTATTTCCGGTTTTCACAGTGAGATCACCGTAGCTAGTTTACCAACCATATTGTCACTAAAATATCAAACATGTATCAATCATCAATGGCCTAGGAATGATTTGGTCGAGTTGGCTTAAACTTTCCCAGTGCATATGGTTGTATAGTGTAGACGATTATTTGTATCATGCCACTTTCAATTGCCCTTTGTAAATTGTGCATCGGCACCTCTAAGTTTTGTACATAGGAAGTGTGAACAGTGTTAGCGTCTTAGTTAAGTACTTGGACGCCTGATACCCTGATGTAATTTTCTAAGTACTAGTTAAAAAGCAGTTATAGTAACAGTTTTGGTTAGTTGGCTTGATAGATCCATCGACCGGAGCGGTGTTCTTGGTTGTTCGTTTTCCTGAAATCATTCTTTAATAAAGTAATTTTGAAATTTCTACACATAATACGGGTGATAACGTTGATTGCTTAATGGTCCCAGTGGAACATCCGTTCGATAACTACGTTGTTAACTAGGCAAACCCAAGTGTAAGCATTTAATGGAGCGTTTGCGTTACAAAGAACCCTCTATGTGAAAATTTTGTCTCCCGATAATCTAGACTATAGCATCCAGTGGTATATACTGTACGACTGTACTAAATAATAGAACAGAAGGTGTATGAGACACCATTAACTCAAATATAGTGTCTAAATCTGCCTGTTGTTTTTACCGATGGTGGCAAGGACACCATACATAAATACATTATATAAAGTGTCTAAATAACAGCATGGTGTAGGTGACACCATATGCATTTTGAAAAATTTTATGGTGCAGTCTACAGAATATTATTACCAACGCTACGGTATCTATGTATATTACCTTAACATACCATCGGAAACACCATGGTGTCCAAGACACCATAAAATGGATGGTGGCAGATACATACACCCAGAGTGGACAAAACTTTCACACGGAGGATCCTTTATAACGTAAATGCCGCATAAGATTGATAGGTCGTTGACGCTGTTAGGACCCTAAGTATTAATATAGTATTCCAGCGGATGTAATATTCCAATTTCCGAAGGGCACTGATTATAAACTTTTTTATCACTTAAATTTATACCATATTACCTGGGGTTAAAATTTATCATACGGGACAGCATACGTTACGTGTGTAATGACGCTCTATAAAAGTAGATGGAGTAGATGGGAAGAAAACGACATAGCAACAATGTAAGCTGTGTTTGCCGCAAATAAGTTTTTTTTAAAATACAAAGCCTTTGTGTTCTTTGCTTTATTGTTTTGTCTTTTGTATAGAAACTTTATACGTCAATATGTGAGGAAACTAGCTTTAGTTTACAAAGAATTCGCTAAAGTAGCAGAAAGCTCAATAAAGTTGGGTGACGACGGGTGTGACTGAGCATCAATCGTACACGCTCAAGGTCCGAAGTCCCCGGGCGATAGCTGGACCTCAGGAAGGGGAGGAGTTCGGCTTCTATGCGGTGAGGGGGGTGGTGGGGAACGTCGTTGCGGATCTTTGAAAACTGCTGGAACTCAAATTTTTTTTAATTTTTTTGCCATTTCCCTTTGATTTTTGCTTATTTGCCGCCAATTTTTTCCCAATTTTTTCCTAATACTTGCTATCCCCCACACTTTGGATTATTCTTGCCAAAATTTAGCCTATTTTTGGCAAAAGGCGCGCAGGAGGAGCGCCCTCTGGGATTGGGGGGCTGGTTGTACGGACGAGGCCTCAATGCGAGATTAGGCTACATCTCAGGGGCATCGGCGAAGCCCTATGGCGGGTAGTAGTTCAGCCCTCAGGGGGATAATCTTCCTCTTTCTTCATGATAATCTATGGCTTCGATAAATGTAACGGATACAGAGTAGTGCGTCGGTCCTAGGCATACCCCAGACTCACATTCCATATGCTATGCGTCATGATTTTTTCTATTATTCCAATTGTACAATTGTCAAATAACGACCGTTTGCAACTTAATATACATGCGGGTCATAAAAAAAGACTATTTTAAAAATATGGTAATTTTTTTATATATCGCAGGCTTTTAGGATAATGGGTAGATCCTAAGGTTAGGTACGAGCACGAGGGAGGAAATTCAAGTTTTCTGTATAAATATTCTCTGGTGCGTATTTTATAATTTTCTTTTAACTAAAGTTAAAGTCATCGCCATAGTTCATGTTGAGCACATAATAATTGATAGACTTAAAGGCGGACACGTGTATCTATATTGTCACACATTGATAAGCCAGTAAATGTAGAATCCCTGAAGCCGGAGCAATATATTTTGCGGATTAGATGATGATATGTATCAACAAAAATTACATCATTAACAATTCAGTTTTAATGAAATGCTTTATTTACAGTCATTTTTGCAATTTTTTAGTTTTCGTTTCGTTCAAAAATTTTATATTTCACGCGAACGGCATAAAAAAATTCAAATTGTGTTTTACGTTTGGTGTGAAGAGCAACTACTGTTGATAATCCGAATCTAGATATATACTGCATGAAAAACATTATGGTACCACAACGACAGTTGCTATAGTGTGCTTTCATTTCGTAACATTGTTGGCCCAAAATTAATACAAATGCGGAAATACTTTAGACAGAAATATTGTTGAAAACGAATTGTTGCAGCATGTTTGTATGCAAAATCAACTAACAAAGTTTGTGTAATTTAAACGGTTAAATTTTAAGATAGTAGCTAAAAAGTTGCCATTTCTTACTATGTTTGGGATCGATAAAAACTGTACTGCATGGGCGTCTATCCGGGGGTATCGGGGGTTTAGCCTTCACCTTTTACATTCTCCGTTTCGATGATTGAGGAAAATTATTTTGAAACCAGCGGTATGTTTCATTACCGTTTTTGTTGAATGTTTGCGTTTGTTCAAAGTTTCTCGAAATGTTGAGCGGTACGGTATGAAGTTGGGCCAGCCCATGATTGCGCAGCCAGCGCATCCCGGTGCATGCAGCGTCATGTCAAAAGGGTATACTCGCCATAGATATATTAAAATGAATGATCTCATCGTTTCCATCATCCTTGAAAATCTTTGCAACCACAAATTGAACAAATTAGAAATATCTGGGTTAAACTCACGGGGTCACGTATGGCACAGGGGGTGGGTGTAATGAGATACAGTACTATTCCAAAAATCTTCATCGGTCATAGATGCATTTAAGTAAACCATTTCATCATTTTCAGCATCCTCGAAAACGTTTACAACCACAAATGCAACAAATTATAACGTTTGGTTGAAAATCACGGAATCGCGCATTGCTCAAGAGAGGAGGTCCCATGGTATACGGTACCATTTCAAAGAGTCTATATCGGTCACAGATACACTCAACTAAATCACTTATTGTTTTCAGCATCCTCGAAAACTTTTGAATAGCAGATGCAACAAACTATGGCATTACATTGAAAATCACGAAATTATGCATAGTTTTTGGGAGGGAGTCTCGGAAGGTACAGTACCATTCCAAAAAAGACACACCGGTATTATTACATTGCTTTCAGTGACTCCGAGAAGTTACTATAGTGAGCATATAATGCACATTAACGTTTATCTTAAAGATATTGTCACAGATGCTCATAGGCGGACGCGGGCAGGTGCGTTTATCCCCCAGCGGCAGGCTCGGACCCTCTCGGCGCCTCGCCGACCCCCCTTATCTCGGTTGTACCCTAATCCCCATCTCCTCCTCTTTCGGGGCGAGAGGGCTCAAGAAAAGTTTGGCAGAAATTGGCTAAAATTGAGGCAAAATGAGCAAAAATTGGGCGAAAATGGGAAAAATTCGAAAAAAATAGTAATATGAGTGCCAAAACCATTTGAAAATTTCAGTTCCAGAAAATTTCAAAAAGTTATCAACCCCTCATGAGCTTTCTTCCGTCCGCCGACACCCTGATGCCTCCTACGACGACCTTGCACTCGCTATAGCCCTGGGACTTCGTATCTCGCCCATGTATGAATATGATATATACAGGGTTAAAATGGTTTCTTTTGGGACCCAATTTTGTGACCCTATCATCTTATCCACGAGTCTTACAAATAAAATTTTAATTGTTATGCAGGCGCGCTAAAAGGTATAAAAGATTTTTTATATGATGCCTGCGTTTCCAGATATATGAAAAATCGTGTTTTCGCTCGGTCACAAAAATTATGGGACTACACTATATAAGGAGCAGTACCATACCCCATGGGTGGGTTGTAGAGTTGAAGATTATATGGTGTGTACCCCATCAGTTTTTGTGACCGAGAGAAAATTGAGGGAATACACTCTTCATGGGTGGGTTGCACAGATAGAGCCTATATGTATTGACGCGCCGGACTATAAACTATCACATCTAAAAGACCCACTGGAACATCTTTATTAGTTTCTGAGGTATTTAGAAGCAACTAGCCAGACGGATAAACAGACGGACGAACACGGTAAAATTTATCAGTGCGCATACAAATAAATGCTCTGGCTTGGCTCGCTGCGCAATAAGCTTTTGAGTTGCCTTTTACTTTTATATGCAGGGCTCTCCAATTTGGCGAAGATAGCAGGACCCTGAAATTTATCAAGACTGTTTAATCCCCGGGCAAAAACGGCTGCCCGGTTGTTGTTCCCCGGCAAAATTTTGGATTGTTTGTGGTTGACATTGACACAGAAAAAATGACAAAAATTTTGCAATAATCTGCCTCTGATATTAAAAATTAGATTGAATTATGTAAAAATATAGTTAAAGCTAGCTTTTAAGCTTTATAAAGACATTTTGCGGCGTTTCTATGCTCGCTAATTTCATGACAGCTGCCTAAATTCGGCGCTCCCTGGTTCCGAACTCTGGCAAATTGGCAAAATTTTCAGCCAATGGACATCTGATATATATTGAACATTGTTCAAATGCTTCGAAGACAAGGACATATATGGCGGTGGGTCTGGTCCTCTCTCACAATTGAGAACAAATCGATGCCGCTTCTGTACTGCTACTAAGGTATTAATTTTGTGCTCTAGAAATATGTCTTATGCATTATATGTTTTGTTATGAACACTTGTACCATCGTTCATAGCTATTATTTTAGCGGGAAACTCTTTATAGTGTTTATATATATAGGCTAATATCTTATTTAACCCACGATGACAGTGCGAGTGCGAAGACAAATGTAACCAAGTACATGCGTAGTTTCCTCAAGCGACACAACATGTGAGAAAATGATCCAATATTCAAACATTTAGGATAATGTCAGGTTCCCCCACCACCTAGAGTTTCATGCAAAGTTTCTCCACTTGAATAATTGCATAGTGTTTTGTCTCTGTATGCCTAAGGCTAAGCCTAAGCCTGAGCCTAAATTTATGTCTAATTCTAATCTCACAGTAAACTTAGCCAGCGCGCACCATTAACTTTCCAATTTTTGCACTACGCCGTGTATATCAAGGTTTCCGCTAATTTTATAAGAGGAAAAACTTAACATGATCCAAAATTTGTTGCTAAACTATATTGTTTGCTATACTGTGTTAGGTTTACTGGTTTGTCAAATGAAGATTCGAGTTTTATTTTTATATTTCAGGGCATAAATTGTCCTATATTTGTATAAATATACGCATAGGGTAATGCCGGCGATCTGATTTTAGCAAATTTCTGCTCGATTGAGCTCTGCGATAGGGACGAGTATGGTCCGTAATTTTTAGTTGCCACATGTGCCGACACATTTGTGCAACTAGATCCGATTGGCCCTATATGCCTCTAATTTAAATAAATTCAGACTAATACCAATATGTAAATCATAAAATGAAGCTAATGACAACATACAACGAATGTGCACTTGATTAGCCCGGAAACTTCTTTAAAACATGATATATCATTTTTCCTATGATAACCTATGCACATTGAAATTCAGTTTATTATTACCTCAGAGCCCTGCGACTGAAGAAAACATTATAACTACATTGCCTTGCATTCGATATATATTTCTGGACTGCACAAATGTAGTGCGCCGTCTCCCTTTGAACTCGACTCGTCCATTCGTCACAATCAGTTTCCGCGATTGTCATGAGCGGAAACGCTCCGCGTAACCATCTGCGCCATGAAATTAAACCGGTAGCGGCCTCCATTTCACGCATGACAACTTGTCCGCACATCTCGAATGCTCTCCTCGTGGGTGGCGAGAAAAGACATGCCATTTTACAAAACCCGCCAGGTGTCATGTGCAATGTACGACCAAGCCACCTGAGGCGCCGCCACTTTACTGTATCGCAAAGTGTGTGGTGTATCGTTTGATGCAGTCGTCGGATATCCGCGTATTGAATGTGATATTGAAGTTAAACGACTGGTATATGGCGGTCATTATCTCGAAGGTGTTGAGTCCGCGACTGGAGCTTTCTCGGACCACACACATTTAGCTGGCATACAGCAGGCATGTCATGCTGCCTGTTTGGAACGTTGACGTTTAGCTTCCATTGCTGCGTAATATCTCCATGCGACTACAGGCGTTTATTAAGGCGGGTGAATGCCCTATATGCCTTAACTCTGTTGCCGATCTCCGATGATGTCCTACCTGTACGAACATTGAACCGAGGTATGGGAACTCGCCCACCCGTCAAGCTGATAACTGTCTACCTGCAGTACTGGCTTGCTGCTGCAGCAGTGGAATATCTTGGTCTGTTCATCACTTATATTCAGACCAACCAGTTTAGCAGAAGCGCTAAATCTCAGCAGCAGTGACTCCAGCATAGCGGCAGACTTGTATAGCACTTCTAGATCGTCGACGTTGTCCAAGTCGCTGAGATTGAGGCCTCCTGTGAGAACAATTAGATCCTCCTGCGTATCAAGGCTATTTTTGACTGGCCAATCCACGGCGTAGCTGAAAATTGTGGGAGAAAATATAGAGTCTAACCTTACACCGGTCTGTATAGAAACGCCGCTAAGGTGAAGTTGTTGCCGCGTATAACAGCTTGCGGTACACCCTTCTAATAATCCGAATAAGCTTATCAGGGACGCCCTCTGTCTACATAATAGCGAACAGTGATTCGTGGTCGACTGAGTCGAAGGCTGCTCGGAAGTAGACAAATGTAAATAAAGTACTGCGACGGAACTCATTGCGAGTTTTCAGTAGCTTCAAATCTTGGAGATTTGGTGCGGTCAGCTGCGGCCAGGGCGAAACCAGGTTATTGTTTGCGTTTGATGTTCTTGCAGCAAGAGCAGCATCTATTCAGAAATACGATTTCCGGAATGTTCAGCGCAGTTGGAAGCAGCGATACGCCTCGATAGTTTTTATATAACATAGAATGCCTTTCTTAATGAAGGGCAAAAGTACTGCAATGTTCCATGGCGCGGGTATGCGCTCTTGATGCCATATTACCTGGAACACTTTCCCCAACGCGGACGCCAAAATCTCTGGGGCAGCTCTGAAAGCCTATGGTGGCACTCCGTCAATACCTTGTGCCTTACACGATTCGAGCGCTTTAATAGCATTTGTTATCTCGGAGGACGAAAGCGGTGCTTCAGGACTATTGATGTTGTATTCACCTGGTATTCCAAATCGTCGAGTTTGATAGGCTCTTCTGGTGACTTTGCATTCAGGAGTTGTTCGCAATACTTCTTCGATCGTTCCGATCGCTTTGTTTGATAGTGGATATCGTTGTAGCTGGAGTCACGTACAGTTTCACTGACTGCGTCGGATCGGTTGGCGGTTTCTCTGATCTTGCTGAACAACTTTTTGCGGTCACCCACATGATTGGCGTGATTGAGTTCGTCAGCGAAACGCGACCGGAAGGCATCAGAATCCTTTTTAGGTTGTTATCAGCATGCCGCCTTAGAATAGGTCTTAACTTGTCGTCATTGGTTTACTTTGGATTGTTGCGCCAGCTTCAGCGAGGCGTCTAACACCTAGGTAACATTTTTCTTTGAGCGGACTTTAGTAAAGCTTTGAATTCCGGCCAGCAGGGTGTCCCGTATTTCATTCCAGATGTCATCAATGTTTGAACGAACTTTGGCGGTGTAAAGTGTTAACTAGCATCGAAACGTCTGTCCAGTGTGGGCATCAAGAAGGCAAGAAAGGCCTGGACGTCGGAAGCTTTTGGCAAACCTGCTTTTGAACAGCTTAAGGCGTACCTTCGCTACAAGAATGACGTCATCGGTGTTAATTGTTTTAACACAGTAGGAGCGACAGTTGTTTACAGCTGAGTCTACAACGTTTCAGCAGATTAATATCACACTGTGTACAATATGATGCATCAGTTTTTTGCCAAGTCGTAAGATGTCGCTCTTTGTGCTGGAAAGCGGTACTACTGATGAATTGCCAGACATTTCGGCAAATATTAATGTCGAAGTCTATTGTCATTTTAGCTGCCCACCGCGTGCCTGCCAAATGTAGATGTGTTTTTAGTCCACGGTCCCACTTGCGCATTGACGTCGCCGCAGCCCATAAGGACGTCACCTGGTAGACACGAATTGACCACTTCAAAGAAGCTGGTTTATAACGGCTATTTGATCTCTGTAGCACTGGTTTCAGTGGGAGCGTATGTTGCAACCAGGGTTAGGTTCGCCGGCTTGCATATTAGGCGTATTACCGCCAGCCTGGGGCTGACTGGTCCAAAAGAAGCACTGTAAATGCAAGCTGGGGAGCAACCACAAAGCCCACACTGCAGAATCTATTTTCTTCTATTGTTATACTCCCAGAATAGTACAATGGTACGGCTCGGGCATACGTTCGGTAGAAGGTGGTTCAGGACTCTGGTGCCAATTCCCGTTAGCCTATGTTCCGGTATTTATGCCACGTCGATGCCACGCGTGTGTAGGGATTCGGTAAGCAGCTCACATTTGAACAGCGTGCCAATGTTTCACCAAGATATTTTTAATTTTCTTAACACAAGTACTGTTTGGATTGAAGCACTGGCCCAGTCTTCACGACACCCACGTTTTAGGGGACTGGTCTATGTCTACCCAGGATGCAGTAGCAAGGTTCCTTAAGCAATTGAGATTTGAATTCACAATGGTGATGGTTCCATTGACAGTTTGACGGCTACTGGGTCTCCAATTTCAAACGCATTAGTAATGTAGCTTGCCGTTAGATGAGATACTAACAGACGCAGTGGTCCCATCTACTAGTTGACGCCAGGTGCTAGCAGTCGAAGTGCTGGATTTGATTTTAAGAGACTGTCTTTTAAAGTATTTCGTCACCCATATAGTAGATCGGGCTTTAGGCGAGCTTTCACCATTTGACACAGAACAGTCGTTGTGTTTACTTAACCATTTTGTAGACAAGTAGGCGCAACCTTACAACCCAGCTGCATTCTCGGGAACTGTCTTGTCATCTTGCAACTCGTTCATCAAGCACCTCCGGGCTCACTAGTGCCATATATTTTCGTCTAACTGTGTGGTTGCAGGGTTCTTCCACGTTAGTCATTATTCGTTAAGATTACCTATTTCTTGCGGCCTCTGACAGGATTAGCCAGGGATCATATCGCCAGGAGTGGTAAAATAACACATGGAAATATTGCGCAGCATCTTTAAGCGAGATACCTCTGCAATTTGAATATATAGATGTATCATCACTTTTGTGCAACGAAATCAAACTTGCCTTTTTTCAGGAGGGTGGTATCGTTTGGCTAGACCGGTCTGCTATTGAATGATTTCGCAGTTGCCTAAAGTATCGAGGGCGTGAGTGATGATGAGATGATGCTCAGGTCTGTTCGGTCGAGACGGCATTTTATTCTTATCATACGCAAGCCGTGGTTTGGCAGCAGTTTACTGTAGTATGTGGGACAGTCCTTTGCAGATGACGTCCATCTTTTGTTCATAAGTATGTGATCCAGCCTGAAATACTTCCCGTTGTGTGATCTGGTTTCGATATGCATTTTTATGCTTAAAATGGCTGCTGCTCACGTACAGATTCAAGAATTGTGCGAAAGAGACCAGTCGCGTTCCGTTGTCGGTGCGGTGCCCAAGTGTATATCTAACTGCTGTATTGTCTTTGCTCGCGAGTAGCAGCCCCAAATTGGCATTGAAGTCTCTGCATAAGACGATAAGGTTTCCTTTGGGGTGTTCTTCATTTCCTGCATCACCTGTTCGTAGAAGGTCTCCTTGTCAGTTTCGGGGGCGACGTCAGTCTGAGCGTAAGCGGCGACAACAGTGATGTACATAGGTTTGGTGCACCTATAATATATATATAGCCGAGCAGAGTCTGGCTTCGGTTCCATGTCTCCATCTATACATTTGTCAAGGTATATGCAAACAACTTCGCATGGCTAGTCACAGTAGCGCCAGATTTGTAATGCTAAATCATCACTTCAAATTTACAACAATCCTGTGGCCAAAACGAACCACGACTATTGAAAATAACGAAGCCATCTTTTTGCACATGGAATCTTAATATAAGCTTAAAGCTGTTGAATGTTTGATTACACAGCCTGAGTGTCTGGCGGTTGAAGAAACGTTTATGGAAGGCCAGCGGCCCTGTTCTGAAATGTGGTGTTTATATTAATGTTGAAACCTAAACTATATTGTTTTATTACTATAAAACCTCGCTTCACACAAAAGACGAAGACGTGACTATTTCACAATATGTGCAAATCATACAGAAGATCTGAGGCTAGTTACAAAAACTCATTAAAATCGTAAGCCTTTCACTTCTTCTTCTCCTAAATGAAACCATACAGCTCTATATTCAATCAAAATGTATCCATGTATATAATTTCGCGCGAAATTTATCTGTTTAAAATATATAAATTTTTTTTACGTTTGGGTGTTTATCCTAGGTACATGCAGACATTGATTCAACAATAAGACTATGATCTCTTTCCGGCTTTACCGCAGCACGTGAACATAATAGCTTTCTCGAATATGTCTTGAAAATGGCTATCGACTACCAATATATCGCTCACGAATAATATTGAATAAATGATAAATATTTTACAAAACGTTTGCCACTAAATTTAACTGGTTGCTATAAAGATATAGTATCTTGTTGCCCAGATGCAATATACAATACCAAGAGTGCATTAGGGAAGAGTATGACACTTCCCTGCACTCACATATAAACCCGTGTTCTATGTCACGGGCGTTTTCGGCCTGACCCCCCCAGTTTCTGGGGGGGGGGTCGAGATGCCATGACCCCCCCAGTTTCTGGGGGGGTCGGTCGGACCCCTCCCAGTTTCTGGGGGGGGGTCGGTCGAACCCCCACCCAGTTTTGGGGGGGGTCGGTCGGACCCCCCCCAGTTTTGGGGGGGTATTATGTGAAGCGATATTTCTATAATTTAAGCCGTTTCTGTTATTTCATAATTACGACTTCGCGTATATATTTTCAGCTTTGTTTTAATATTTCTAGCTCTTTGTTTTAGCTTTGCTTTTTATAGTTCTTTAATATTGGAACAAGTGTCTGTGCCGCCACCATAAAATGAGAAGGCCGCTGTAAAAATTACAGGGTGCCCCCCGGCGATCTTGGCACCCGTTCTGACATGTGTCCTGATAAGTATAAAAAACTATAAAAAGCAAAGCTAAAAAAAAGAGCTAGAAATATTAAAACAAAGCTGAAAATATATACGCGAAGTCGTAATTATGAAATAACAGAAACGGCTTAAATTATAGAAATATCGCTTCACATAATACCCCCCCAGAACTGGGTGGGGGTTCGACCGACCCCCCCCAGAAACTGGGAGGGGTCCGACCGACCCCCCCCCAGAAACTGGGGGGGTCATGGCATCTCGACCCCCCCAGAAACTGGGGGGGGTCAGGCCGAAAACGCCCGTGACATAGAACACGGGTTTATATGTGAGTGCAGGGAAGTGTCATACTCTTCCCTAATGCACTCTTGACAATACTAATACGTAATTTCTATTGCAACATTTATAACTCAAGGACGGATAGGAGGAAGTTCTTATTTTTCACTGTTCTGCTGATTTGTAAACAGGGATCTACAATTCTGTTTTCCAAGCCAAAAACAGTTCGGATTAAAATGTTTCTCACCTGTAGCCTTGTGTTGGATTAAATTAGAGGGTTAAAGTTTTTATAGCGTTGATTCATGGCATCGATCAGCACACTTATAGTGACGACATAAATTACATAATCCTTTCATGAAGCAATAATAGTATAGAAACCACCGATTTTGGACCTGTGCAGTTCACATAATGTTGCAGTCACGTATAACATGAGCTATGTTACACAATATAGTACAAATTTTGTTAGAGCCTCTTTCATTTAAATAGAAAGCCCGCAAAATACATAATTATTACCACAACATTCTCTCCGCTAGCTTTTTTGATCAGATTTTATTGTGATCTATTACTTGGGAATCTCACTTTAAATAGACGAGGATCGAATACAATAAAAATTAGTAGTTGATGTGATAACACAACAGCATCACTGCAGCATTTAGTTTGCACCATTATGCACAATTATCGTTAGGCCTTGGAGCTTAGCAGCCCCCAAATTATAATTGTTGTGACATAGAGTTTCCAACGCAACGGCTAATATAATTTTTAAAGTTGCTAAGAATTCGCCGACCGAGGCTCTTCTGCAGTTTTGCAAGGAGTCAGTCTAAGTCCGATAAATATTTGGCGTTTCTGAGAAATATAAGGTAGTTTTAAAGCGGATGAGTCAAATATTGCTCTCTTGCTTTACAATTTAAAAGGGGAAAATTCTTTGATGCAGAGCATCAACAAGGAACTGTATTATTATTCGTTGCTTTTAGATTAGCAGTTTAAATGTTTGAATAACGAAACACTATTTGTTTTTCAGCAGTTCGAAGCTTACGTCGCGTAACTGCGCTTGCTAAGGATCTTTTTTGACAGCAAGTAAATTTTTCTATCGTTAATTTTTGCTTATTTGAGTAAGTGGTATTATTTACGACTTTCTGCAAAATAGACAATGAGATGGTCTTAAAGCAAAAATTGATCGCAAGTGGATCTTTTCAATTGGTGAAAACGACGTCATCTCCTGCACGGAGTTTCTTAAGACAGGTAGAGCTCAACGGACGCTCACTCCGCAACTCCCGTCTAACTACGCTAGCATATACAGCGTAGAACACGCTGTGATCGGGGCCTATGGAGTAATGGTAGTGCGCTAGTTTTGCAAGCCAGAGATTCCGGTTCGAATCCCGGCTGGTCTAATATGATCGCTCGTGGATCTTTTCAATCACAGGAGACCAACCGATTCCATAGCTGTCAATTTTTTTGGTACAAATCGATTGGCGTTCGTTCCCCGATCGACCACGCAACCACTCGCCCATACGAAGCCCTCAGTCAAACGTCCGGATCTCTTCCGTGCACTTGATATCGCTTATCTTCGCATAAAGCTCCGGTTTCTATGAAAAGGTCAGTGACATTTGTAAAGTGTAACCGTCAAACAAGGGGAGCACTCCGCTTAATAGAAGGGTGCTCTGTAGGCGTCAACTAGTTACGCAAAGACAGATTGTGTTCAAAACCGCTTATAGGACTTGCGATAGAACAAACTGGTCCGACCTAGCTACGACGGTATTCAAATCTAGCGATCATACATTGGACCAGCCGCGATTCGAACACGGATGTCTAGCTTGCAAGACTAGCGCGCTGCCATTAAACCGCAGGGCCCGATCACAACGTGTTCAGCTACGCTATATATGCTAGCGTAGTGTGATGCTACAGGGTAAATACATGATTTAGAGAGTAACACCGTATATTTTGCTTTTGTCATGTATAAGATTTTATTGATTCGGCTTAAATTATCACGGTAGTAGAATTTGTTCCACACAGCGACATTCCTATACTTTCCATTTCCTCCGGCTTAGTTATTGTGTAATAAATGTCTCTAACCATGCAAAAATATTAATAATAATTTTGACAACACGGTTATGGAGACGCATTTAATTTCTGCAATGCTTCGCGGTAGAATAATTGAAAATTTTTTAATATTGTTAAGTTTCAGTGATGTATCTAGGTAGTAAAGTACTGTAAACGGTTTGATTTTGTCTCTGCTATCAGGCTGTGAATAAACAGGTTTGCACGAAATGTTGCGTTTCCACTATTTGAAAAAAAAATTTTTTACGACGTGACCTTTATTTAAAAACGTTTAATATACTATTATATACACCATGTATATATAATGTTAGTAAACCGAGTTACATAATTTCATTGACGTGTTTAGCGTTGAGTAAAGCCAGTTTAAAAGTTTTATTAGAGAGGTTAGCACCATGGAATCTATGGCATTTTCGTTTCCTCCAAGTAAGAAATCGGTGCATCTTGTTCGCGCACATTCGCAAAATTTTTGACTCTTACATGTTTAACATCTCTTGGTATTTTTACCACCTGTGGCGCACCGGGTCATACAAAATTGTACAATATATTTTAGTAAAATCTTATTTCGAAGCAACGCATGTGATAAATTATCTAACTAAACTAGTGCTATGTAAAACCATTAACAACTAATTTTTAGACAAATTGAAACACACATTTGTGAATTTTTTGTAAAAATAAAAACATTACAAGCCTGGAGACTTTCCGGTCTTGAGATTGACCAAGAAAATATGATACGTGTAAGCAAGAAAAATGTGTGGGATAGGTTCTCGGAGCGAAACCTGACCCCTTACAAGCGCGCCTATTTCACTATTTTGGAGACCTAAACAGTATCCGCTGTGAGTTCGCGTTTTACAGATAACGCGTTTCGAAGTTCACTTTCGGTGATTGGGCATACTTCTGCGATGTCACACCGTCTCTGCGCTGCCCTGTGGGTGTTATTTTGCCAGCTCCTATTTAGGTACCTCGCAATTTTGGTTTCCCTTCCCCCTTTGGTTCTTTTGTTTCTTCTCTTGCGCCGTGAGTGTCAATAATTTCACACCTCGTTTCGTGTTCCGACTTGTCTCGTCATTGTTGTAAGTTCTGTCTTGTTGCGGCGGTAGTACTTCCTCGCAGCCTGCTGTACAACAACATGGTATAAATGTGAGTGTAGTAGTACTGCACCAGCAAAAGTGTTCGTCAATCGACAAAATTCTAAAGTCTTACATTTGATAAAATAAGGAATATATCTCTGCTAGGTGCGGGTCTTCTGGCGATTCGGGTGTTAGTAGCAGGTAGCCTTGGGGCGCGCTTTGTGTGGCCCATACATGATGACTCGTTTATCTCGCGTCGCGCTCGCGCCGGGTGTGCCCTTCTCGCCGGGTTTGCGTGATGGACAGTTTGCGCGGTTTCAACCAATGTTTCCTCTATTTTGTGACAGGTATTTGCTATTTGTTGGATCCGGTTGTTGCTTCATGATCATGGACTGTTTTTCAGACCGTATTTGGAATATTACTCAGATCAGGTTGTGCAGGTTCGCCGTGTTGCTAAATCGAATCATCGGACACGAGCCGCGCTTGTTTTAGGTGCGATCTCCGCTACTTTCATATCATCCGGCCCGTGACTTGTCGTTCGTATTTGCATCATATTCGTATAACATGCCTGGGATCATATATATTCTGTAAACTGTATTATATGTTGTTATAAATGTTTGGGAGTGTTTGTGTTTTTAAATTATGTCATATTTATTGTTTGAAATTATATATTTTGTAATTTTCGTCGTGCAAATACCTGGTTATGGAGTCCATAAATTAGGTGATAAAAACAACATATTTTGGCAAAATGCAACTTCATAAATTAAGAATTTTAATCTCCAAAGTTTAGCACTGTAACGACCGGTTTACCTGCCATAAATTACGGTCGTAAAACCAAAAAAGTTTTTCGTACAATATTTTCAAAAACTCTAACTTTTTCCCCTATTATTAAAATGATTGGCCTGATGGCCACGCTCGATCGTTGGAGGCGTGGTCGGGCTTTTGAATAGATGAGCGTCTGCATCCACATCCAGCCGCATAACCAAAAGTTTACTTAAGTGCGTGTGCACTCGATTCGAAGAATCAGCTGGGTTTAAAACTCACCATGTTTGGTAAGTGAGTTTTTTATCGGAATTTCGTTCTTTTCAACTATTTTCTTCAAAATAACTTTTCTTTTGTTTCAGTGCGTATCAAGGAAGGCTTCCCGATTTGCACGAACGGGTTGCTACTAGCGCTCAGATGTTCGGTTCGTTTCTTTGTTGCTCGCATAGCTATGCTTGACTTATAGTCTCAGAGATCCTTCAGACCAGACTAAATTAATTTATTGGCTTTCAAAATTTGTTTAGTTACCCGGCTGATTCCCCGGTGCCTCGTCCTAGCACGGGACGGAGGCCCGGTAACAACTATGATTTATCTAAGAACCGGAAAGAATTCTCGCACTCTTTTTCGAAGCTTCCAGGTCGTGACTCTTGTTCTTTGGTTTGGTATTGCTCAAGTGTTTGCTAGATTTGTTTATATGACGTTCGCATTGGGTTAGCAAGTGCACCACTTGCGTTGAGAATTAGGCGACAGTGGGGCAAAGCTGACTGGGTAGGCAACAGTGGGGCAAATCCTGACTGTGCAAGAACTATAAATCGTACAAAGAACTAGCCGCTTCATTTATCTTGAACCCGGAGACACAATTCGCGCATAATCAACCATAACCGTAGGCATCCTCGGCCGAAGCTACTTTTGTCATGCCAAAATACTCAGAAGTGCTAAGCGACCTCATCTGATCACGCTATTAAAACTCCAATGCTCGTTATCTATGTCTACGATCAGCCACGAAATCAGGTTCATCAATAATATCCACACAGACAAGCGTACTGTTCACATGCATCGTCACTTATGTAATTTGATACCCGGTTGAGTTTTCTTCCAGGCGAACGATCACTTGTGTAATTCGATACCGATTTGTGTGTATTTGTGCTTGTACGATAATGCTTATAATGTACAAATTCCTGAAGTAAATAATGATCATAGCTTTGCCTAGTGATCAGAGCTGTCGGAGGTGAACGTATCTGTATCGACAACTTTGGTCTGCGTTACTTTACGAGCATTGAAATTTATTTGTAATTCATGATAACACGGCGTGGTCTTGTTCCCTGGGTAGTTGCCAGGGCGCCTCCAGGGCCAGCCTAAGGTGGGTGTATGGGGTTAACCATGGGGCCTTACCAAGGTCGATGGGGATTCACACCCGGTGGGACCTATATCAGCCACTAGATAACGTAGGCCGTATTCGCACGGGTGTCCTGCCCAAGAACACTAGGACCAGAGGGCGGCAACTCTCTTCCGCACTGAGCCCACCCCTGGGGGCAACAGAAACTAAGGGGGGTGCGGAGTTCCTGCAGGTAGAGGTTGGGCAGCCCGCGTACCCCGTCACAAAAAATTCAATAGCACATAAAATCATCATCGTAGATGTTGAGCACTAAACATTACACCACTAAAGTAATCATGATGTCATTCATAGTTTTCCTTCACTAAAGCTCCGTCTTCGACACCTTTATTATGGGAAGATTATAGTGACCCTCACGTATACTGTACTAAGTTATGTTTATATTCTATGCAGACCGTAGACACTAAAAAACCGATGTTACCATTCCGTAAGTCACAAACGCCACTCAAGCTCTCTTTTTTAACAAGTTTTAACACAAGCATAATTATCAACAATTATATAGGTTTGTAGCATATTTTCAGATTTATTATTTCGTTGTTCGATTAAGTCCCGCCAATATCGATAAATTAATAAAGAAACTTATGGCACCGTATGAATATCGTACTCGGCGGTATGTAGACCGACGACGGGAACGGTCGTTTTCTCCGACACCAACTACTACTCACATGGGATCTCATCAATTAGAACTTCTAACAAAAACCTGGCCGAAATACTACGATCTAGTCGAAGATTCGTTTTCACGGGTAAAAGGAATGGCTCGTGCTACGAGTGCTGTTCACCTAGCCGAAGCCGACATAGCTGAACGGAGACGTGCCAAAACCGAAGAAGAAGTTTTGCCCGAAGGTCGACATCGGAACACGGTTAAACACATCATAGATAACCATGCAACAGCGTTGGCCCCTGCTCCGGCGCTGCTTGGAACATCGTCGGAAAAATCGAATTGGCTAGCGTATCATAATACTATTGGACGGTAAGGAAATGTTATTGTTTACTTTATGTAACGAATATTTACCGGAAGAGCAATAGAATGGATATATTCTAAGCAATTGCTGTACAAAAATCACAAAAAAGCGTTGACATAAATAAAAAATCGAATCAACTTTTGAAATAGAAATTTAGAGAATTCGCTATGTGGATAAATAAATGCCAGCAATGATGGGAGCAAAGTTGCGGTCACACTTTTCAAACTTTTAACTAAAAATTGGGTTTCCAAATCTGAATAAAATCTCAAGAGCGCATGTCCAAAATCTCAGTACGTTTTATTATCCACCAGCAGTTCGGATTTTTGTCTCCTAATTGTTCTCGCGTATTCCCATTTTCGCTTTCATGTTGCCACCACGCACGTGCGAATACAAAATAGCACTTAATACCTCAATAATTCTTCCTGCGGAAAAGACATAACGCTTCTTGTCTCCGATGTAACTATGATTCATGTGAAATGCAAATGTAGGAACATAAAAGTAGTGACGGATCCTCGACTGTCTTGGTTATATATTAAACGGATTTTAGCATATTAAATGTTGTCCAGAATTCTCGAGTAGTTCCGACGCTAGCATATGAATGCAAATACAATGACCACAAAAATAGTGACGGGTCCTCAGAAGCCCTATACATATTGAAGTATCCCATAACATATTAAACTTTACCCCGAATCCTCGAGTAGTTCCGAACCTAGTACGTGAAATCCAAATACAAGACCAAAAAAATAGTGACAGGTCCTCGGAAGCCTGGTTATATGCATAAAAGAATCCCATAGCATATTAAACGCTGCCCTAAATCTTCCAGTAGTTTCAACTAAGATATTACCTCCTCCAGGAGAATTCATCACATAAAAATATTTGCAATGCTTGAATCAACGTTTCCACTGGAATTTTTTCTGGGAGTAAGCTGGAAATTGGCATTTTGAAGCAGCAATATGATATCGTATACTGTTGCTAAGCATATCATTAAGCAAAATAAACTTCATCGTGTTTTTTACGATAAAAACAAGATGTGTATTTTTTATGCAGATGTCATTTGACATCGGTGTTCTATAAAATGACAAGAAATTAAAAATTATACTAAAACAAATTCTATAAATATTAACAGTTGATAATTGGACTTTAAATAAATTTAATAAAGATAAGTTTTCGCATGACAACAAAATATGACGTAAAAGTGTAAGTTTACTGAACTTTGCATGAAAAATATGCATTTAAGCCATTATACATCCCGTTGGCTTAGAGCTTTGTCATCCTGGACAGTTACTATTGAATGTACTACCATAGGTCTCGCTTATCAATTCATTTCGGAGTTTACTAAACACACGGCTAGTTTTGCCACAAACCGGGCGAAAAGGAGATGGTGCCCGTTAGCGCAAGACACTGAAAGATGAATGTAGCTCATAGTGTTGCCTTCAGCTGCAGTAGCGCATCAGTTCATGTTCATGTCGTCAGACCGCTCATGACTTTTGATGCACTTGCTTTCTGTAAGAATTTGTGAAGGAACCACGAGATGGTTTCAGCAGGTATTCGAAATTGTAAAGTATTTTGTAGTTAATACCTTTTAGTTGGACTTATCCGAAGTACAGCTATTTTCGCGGACGGACTACAGTTGCTCCCTCGACTGTTCATCTCTATCGTTTCACTGAACCGGGACGATCGTATCCGGATGTTGGTCTTGTTCGTTACCCAAATGCGCCATTAAACCTTCCTTATTACTCGGGTGACCTATCAACGATTAGTCCTACCAATATTGAAGATATGGATGCTTGGTGGCGTGCTCGTCCGCTATACACTGCCACCGGTGATCATATTCCGTTTGTTCTCGACCGTCCGCAATGGCGAAGTCGGTATCAGCGAAAATCGAATCGAATTGCGATTATCCCATAACGGAACATTTCGAAAATTTATTGTAGTAACAAAAATAGATCGTCACAGTCAGTTTTGTCACGCTTTTCTGATAGGATAGTGTTTATAAATTTTTTATAAGCATCTACCCCTGAAAGGGTGCAGTTACAGAATATAGTTACTGTTTTCGATACAGCAACGTCCAGGTTTGTAGTAGCTTTCGTTGTATTTTTATTGAGAAACAATTTTGATGTTAGCATTAACGACAGAACCTAGCGCTAGTATACAACCGTCACCACAGATTGTGTTCGGTGAACCTTATAGGGGATATAGTAGTGAGCCGATAACCCTAACCGTTGAAACCCATGACCTACCGCCACAAACATAGAAAAATTTTTGCCATGACGCCCCAAAAGTGAAAAGACTAACCTCGCCAAAAGCAGGTGAGATTGGTAAGGTCGAAATGGATGGCGTCGTGCCGATGCGTTTGCATGGTGATTTGGTTATTTCGAAGAATATAATGCTTTTCTCAAGAAATCATAATAAACTCGCGATAGGATTAATTTAATTTTGCTGATATACATTACTTTAGTACTTCCAGCGAATCCAACGAAAAAGTACGAGAAGCATTGAAGAAATTACGCTAAATCATGTAGCTAATATAATATCTTATACACTGTGAAATTGTAAAGCCAAATCAAAGCAGTCTCGGTTATATTCTGTGCACGGGTTCCCATGCCAGCATTATTATCTTAGCTATGTTATTTTAACAGGCAAGTTGCATAAAATAACATCCATAGTAAAAATTTGAGCTAAATGAATTCACTCTCAATTTAGTTAGTAGCAAGCGATACTCTATATAAATTGGGTCGGCTGTTGATTTTATGTGTTCCAAAGCGTACATAGTACGTAGAGTAAGTAATGTAAGCAAAAGCAGTGTGATCGACTATGTTCATTTCTATAAAATTCTTATTACCTTTTGGTTTACCCTAGGTAATAGCAACCAATAATTGTTCCGCTGCAGCTGCTGCGTAACCTTTGAATAAAAACTAAGAAACTGTTGTAGCAATCTTTATGTTTTTTTTCAGTGGTCAAACAAATCTAGACGGACGCATTGGCTAAAACAAAAATGGTTATCCAAATCGTCTTTCTAAAGGTATAGTGGTTTTGTAACGGTTTTGAAGGCTCTAAGCGTGAAACTCGGGTAGCTAACTTTCCGCGCGTGGCGAGTGGTGTAGCGCACAATACCGTCCTACCAGCTCAGAAGGTATGTGTTCAACTCTGGCACCTGAATTTTTACATTTAATTTCATTTTTTGTTCCAAGCAAATAAATCATGCCCCTAATATATAACATTATTATGGCACTTAACATGGCACTAAGAAAAGGTGGTTGAAGACCTTGATACGTCGCTTATTCTATGATGGAAACTGAAAAACGACAGAATTTATATGCCAAAGTCAAGACTATGTAAGCTTACAAATATTACAAGACTATGCTAGCTTACAAATATTAACGATCAGAACTATAGAAGCATAGACCACGGTATAACCTGCAGGTTGAACATAAGTCTTAAAAATTTTAGAAACCCAACGGTCCGTGCGAAGTGTCTAATTAAATCAAATAAAAAAAATTGGTGAAATTAATGAAGGGCTGCCGTTATCGGAAGTCTAAACGCAAAAGCTGACATTTTTTTGAAGAATATATCGTTACGCTACTCAGCTTGACTGGAGCCAATTATATTATTTCTATCGCTTGCAAAGCTGTAACAATTGCGACAAAATTTTACGAATTAGGTACCGTAATATATAACATAAGCACCAGCCATGTGATCTATTTTTTAATTCTTATTAAAATATGGCACTTTTAGTTTCTGATTTTCTATATTTTATGATGCGTTATATTTCATGTAGAGCTTTTCACAAACTGTTATTGGTATGTGAAGCCCACCGCTGTCTACAACATAGCACAGTATACTAGCATGTCAATTTTTGAGTTAAGAAATGACGACAAAACTAAAATCATGGGTGACGTGCATAGTCTATTAAATTTTAATATACTGTTGGTGAAATCCCTGTTCTTCATGGCATGTTTTATGAATAAGTTAAGTTAGACGCCAGCCTTAGTTGCCTTGTAAAACGGCAAAATTAATATTCTGGTTCACATGCTTAGTCTAGTGTTTTTATTGATTCTAATGCTGGTGAAATTCCTGGCACGAATAAGTGATATAAGCTGTAAAGATCACGGGTATTGAAAATCGAAATTTATTAAGTTTTTGTCATAAAGCTATAATTTTCAAATTGTGCGCTAAACAGGAAAATATTTATATATAGATTGATTTTAATTGTATTCATCAAGTATGACCGAAGTAAAAAGAGAGCTAGGTGATTAAAGACCCAATTTGATTTTGATATAGTATGTATTTGATATAATAAGTGAGTTACGTGAATAAAGAGTATTAACAGATTTGATTTTGATATAGTATGTATTAGAATCAGGTCCTTTTCCATTATCCTAACAGCCTGCGTTTGCCCAAAAACGGTCAGATTTCGGAAATTTTGGTATTTTTGTGATCCTCGAGGCCTCCCCTGATCATTTCAACCAAAAACTTGAATTTTTATAATTTTAGATTTTTCAGTCCCAAGGGTCCCCCCTTGGGAACGCAAAATAATTTTTTCTTAAAAATTGGATTTTTATATTCGACGCGGCTTGACGAGCTGAGTCTAATGGTGTTATTCCAACGGGATTCGATAAAAGTATCCTGTATGGCCAAAAACTGTTCAATTGCTGAGCCTCTCAGTCTCCGATAGTTTTTGGCCATAGCTTAGGATCCGATTACCGATCCCGCTAAAAATAACACCATTAGACTCAGCTCGTTAGCTGCGTCGAATGGTGGGTAAAAATCAATTTTTAAGAAAAAATCTTTTGGGTTTAGGATAGAAATCTTTTGGGACTCTTGGGATAGAAAAAAATCTAAAATTTTAAAAAAATTCAATTATTTGGCTGAAATGATCAGTGGAGTTCTCGAGGATCACAAAAATACCAAAATTTCCAGAATCAGACTATTTTTGGGCAAACGCGGGCTGGTGGGATATTGGAAAAGAACCTAGAATTAGGCCTTAATATATTAATTACCAGTTAGAGCTAGATTTTAGCTGTTTTGAACCTTGTACTATGCGCGCTATTAGGCAGCTTAATTCTCTTCACAATGTAAATTGATTACAGTAGGAATTTGTTGTTATTTATAACGACTTGCTAGCAGTTTTGTTGATAGGAAATTGTAGCGATTTAAATTTTTTGCATAATTTCCGGCCGTATTATGATTAACAAGAAGGCTCATTTCTGTACATTTCAACGAATATGTAATACAATTTGATAGCTGTAATTTTTTTGTATTTTTGGTGTAAAACTATTACAGCTAATTATTAGCTATGTTTTTACATAAGCTTATTTTTTATTTTACTGTTGGCTAACAACATTTCAAGCCCAACCTTACCAATTAGCAACACCGCATGCTGCGACACGTTTTGTTAACAGAGTTTGTCATGTGGCGCATACTTTTGCGTGCGCTGCTTTTCGCTCGTCTTGACAGATTTCTCAAGAAATTGAGCAACACCAGTTTTGTAGCACAAATTTTTTCTACGCAACTTGTAATCAAACCCAGGTTCGATGCATAGTGTAGCTTAAAGTTTGATCCCACGATGCACGAAATACAAGCTCTTCGTGCGTTATAATGGCTAAACAATAATTAGTCAATTGCTTAATTATAAAAGATTTCCTATTGGCTGGCCCACAATTGTTGCAACGCTCACTATTTGTTCCAGATTTTCGTTTATGCTACGCTATTAAACATCTGAAGTTTCGACGCTGTGACATTGTTGCTTTTTCTTATTCTGAATATATTGTACCCTTATCCAAGTTTTCGAATTAGAATCCATATTCATGTGAAATTTATTCCAGGCAGTTGTCGCTCCTTAGCCTCATAATGTGGTACACATTATGCATAATGAAAATTTCAACTGAAAGGATTTAGATCATTTAGTATACGCAAAACATGGAATGAAAAGTTTAGAGATTTTTAATGAGAGCAATGTCGGGACGTGTGACCTACCTATATTTATCTAAAATGACATTGCTAATCCAATGGTATCACAGCGGCATTAATTTAATTAAATTGAAATACCACGATAGAGATGGAGACTTGTTGTATGTAAAAGTGTTCCAAGCCTCTTTTGCGTTCCCTGCTGTATATGTAGCTACTGCATTAAAATGTTTTTAAAACGTTAATTCCAGTTACTTTGTGGTAATTTAACCAATTATGGTACTATAATTAAAGCGTAAAAACTTCATAATATTTATGAATTCTATGCCTTTCCAAATTCATTTACACATTTTAATATATTGTCAAGCAAACGTTAAATAGTATTTAGCGACATCAAAGCATTTAGTGGATTTGTATTGCGGGGATGTTTTAACTAAGGTATATAGTTTGTAACAAAATCGACAATAATTTAAAAAAATTTATAATTCTAACTCATTTCATTTGTAAATTAACACATTCGTCACAATTGTACATCATTTAACTATATTGGCGTGTGATATATGTTTGAACGTGCGTTATTATTCGTTCGTATTGCAAGGTTTGTTAGATAACCGAGCAAAAGCTCCTAAATAGCGTAGGTAGCCGCTAGGCGAAGCTGGCTCAGCCCGCCGGGGAGGCAAAACTTTGTTCCGAACTACACGAGATACGTGTTAATGCAAAAAAAACGTTTAGTATCGCCTAATTTCTTTTGCATTTTTGGTCATTGCTTTAAGTTAATTATCACTTTGACGCTGTTGTTCCCTTATTAATTAACAAATTTTGCATTTTGTTGAATTATTTGTTTGCTTATGTTTTATGTACCCACTCTTTTGTTAAATTTATTCCCATCTACAGTAGGTAGTAGCGCCTTATAACATTTAATTAAGATCACATAGCTAGTGTAATTAATTCAAAATGTAGCTATTAATCGTTATCACTCAGCAACTGATGGTCTGATCAGTTTCGCCGACGGCTAAAAATGTTTTTCTTGATGTTGGTTTCAAGTTCTTAGTGTACTTATAAATCTACGGCTCGTCCGATTTCTACTGATAAAGCATTCTTTTTTCAATTTTACGTTATGTAAACTTTATAATGCAACACTGTACCAAGAGTTATCTTAGAATGGATTAACCAATTTAACTGAAATGACTTTTAGAACAATGCTATATAAAGTTTAACAATTGTGTGATCATACATTTGACTGTACAAGCTTCCGTTCATGAACCGCAACAGTTGAAACATCGTTAAAAATTGAAATCTCTTAACAGTTTAATTTGGGATTTTCATCATCACTTGTGCGGGATTGCAGGTTCTGTGAATTGTTAATTTTCTATATCATGGGATACGTGAAAGCCTTATCTCGTGTCATTTTTAATATTTTTCAGTGGACCCGATATTTCAGATTTATGACAAATTTTATTTCAAAATATCACCGAATTTCAGTCCTCTCTGGTGACACACGTAATATTTACCTCAGAGCTATCAAATTTATGCTCACGTTACCTTAAAACTCTGATACTTCCAGCGCCTTTAGCTAAAATGCATCGATAAATTAATATACATCGTTGAAACCATGCTCTCAATACTGTAATTATAGGCTTGTAGAGCATAACTCAAAAGTTAGAGCTGGTGTCAAGGCAACGAAAAGTAAGCCTTTTTCATATTCTATGGCATACTGAACATATAATAGGATCGCTCGAGCTTCGACACACCATTTGTTATTCCCTAACGAAAATTAATAATAACTTAAACCTTGTCAAATCGATTATATTTTCATCAAATATTCCTGTTGTAAATTACGCATATTTAAACTAAAGTAATAGATAGGTTGAAAATTGGTTGCTGATAATCTTTTCGAGACCATGACTGCCAACATTCGTATAATTTTGACATTATTGTGTTCAAATACAAGCTTATCACTCAACCATTAAACAGTATGTAAATATGTGGGATGTTTACAGGCATACATTTAAATAGTTACCACAGATATATCATTTGTGGTAGCTGAGGATAGCCCTCGATCAAAAAAGTCATCACAATGCAAATGGCCATAATGCTCCACATCCCTCAAATTATATACTAAATTTAATTTTTTTGCAAGAATATATACTTAACCAGACTTGAAGATTTCACTGAAGCCTAAGATAATTCGAATAAATATATAGCCAGTTGTGATTACGGGAATATCGTGTATTTCATGGTGTTATTCATATAATTACGCATTACGCGGTGTTTTACTCGTGCGACGGTATTCGCGATTTGGTCACTTGCTGGCGTTTTGTCTTAAACATTTTGGTTGTCAATTGTCGCCATTTTCTGTTGACTCGTTGAGACTTTCTGAACTATCGACGAAAGTCCACGAAATTATCGGTATTCCTTGTCCAGAAAAGCAGCTAGGTTTTGCCCCGCTACTATACTTATTCTCGACATCCATTTTGGTATCTATTTCCTCAACTTCCGCAATTACAACTGCTTCGTGATCGTCTCCAGCATTAACTATTTTTTGACGTACTTGTTTATCTGAGTAGCTTTGATCGGTATTCGATGAAGCAAAGTTATGCTCGCTTCCGGGTATTTCCAATTTGCAAGAAGTTACTAAATCCCTAGTTCTAAGCGACGAACTTCCAACATCCATAGTTTCTGTCGAAATTTGACTCGAAGTAGTGCCTAGATTTGTGGTTGCTATTGGTGAGCTATTGTCGCCAATATAAGCGCTACTATGGCTTCGGTGCTTACGTTTGCGATTAAACGATTGACTTGGCATGTGGATAAACCGTTGGGTTTGTCTTAGTGCGTTGAACGGGCCTAATATGCCCAAAGTTTGTTCCCTCTCATTATTTTTAAATCCTAACTGTGATCTTTTGATACAAGGATTTGAGCTAGTTGAAGCATGTGCGTCGTTCTTTGAATCAGTTTTATTCTTTAGCTCAGCTGTCAATTTACGGGTAGGTGGCGATTGTTCTTCGTGATTTCCTTGAAGCAAATAATTCGATAGTCTGCGAACCCTTGCGGCAAAAGTAACCGAGAGAGTAGGAGGTTCTGTGAATTCCTCTACGGAAAACGAATGCTTTGCTGGTATGCCAGCAAATGAAGCGGCGCCTAATGGACCATCAGATGTCGCCTTAGATCGCTTTTGTCGGCCTTTACCACGAATTCTTATCGTAGTTTGGGATCTCTTTTGCGCTGGTCGACATCCACCTGTTGGGCCAGTCGCAGCTGCCAAACGAAATGATTGATACAGCCAGCTGTTTGGCGATACAAGTCCAGATGAAAGTATTAGTTCGTAAAAGCCACGGCGGAAAGCTTCTGATAAAAATGCGTACAGAATGGGGTTGAGGCAGCTATTCGTATACGCGAGGACTTGTGAGAATACTTGAAATATTACAAATGGTATCGTGAGTTGAGCTGGTCTTCCGACTTGATAGCGTATGCCTAAATATTGTAAAAAATTTAAGTTCCACTGAGTTTTTGAGATGTATTCACCAAAATATCAATAAAATCTTGATCCAGCCTGGCAAACAACAACTTAGGCAGACATGTATAAATAGGTTAACTTTGCATAACCGACCAATTTGTATTCAACTGTAGCTAATTTACTCTTACTGAACATTTCTGTTAGTTCACATTTTATAACATCCTCGACTTTTATAACTTATGTACCCCACATAGTGTTAGGCACACTTTCCACAACATGTTGACACATGTTATTTATAAAAATTTTCCATGGTATTTAGTTAGGGGTGTTGCCATTTCCCGACGGTGTCCAATACACTGTGTCTACTTTGTAGTTTTATTGACAGTGTGCGGCATAATTTCGCCAACATGAATATGGTCTAGATACAAAAATTTTTTTAAAAATACACAACCCAACTGAGTAGTACACTGCATTACCTACAGACGGTGTCCATTACTGTCATTTCGCGGGAAATAGGTAGCTAATGGTGTGCTCCTTAAAAATGTAGTAACTATGGGTGTGCCGTACACCCTGGGAAGTTGATTTACGGTATTAGTGTCACCCTGACTGCTTATGCTGTAGGGTGGCATTAACAGGAGGACAAAAGTTTGCAACAGCGGGTGCATTATAGTGTGAACGGCGCATAAAGTCGAGAGATACATATCAGTCATATGTAAGCTTAGAAACAAGCTTAGAAATTTTTTGTATATTAACATTGATAGAAACATGTACTAGGACCAGTTCTGGCCCTAAGGGATCCCAGCTGCACCACGGTTTACTCTGTTGTGGTGCCCGGACAACCCCGGCTTCCACGACTCCCCGGTGATCTACGCGATGACCTAAGGGAACCGCTTAGCTTAGCAGGCTGCCGGCGGGTTAACCAGGGTGTTCGGCCTGGCCCCTGTAATGGCCCACGTGTCTAATGGTATGAGGTCCCCCGAGGGAGAGTCAACCCCTAAGCCTGCTCACAGGTAATAAGGCTGACTCGCCTTTCCCTCATATTTCACTTAATCCCCTAAGCGGGGTTCTCTGATCCTAGTATAGCATTGGCGAGGCTCCCCATTTGTGTGCCCCTATGCACTGTTGCCCCGTTTGTAGCTTTAGAGCGTTGCACAACGAGTTCTGAAGCCTAAACTATAAGCGTGCGCAAATCCTAAAAGTCTTAGTCGGGGTATGCTTTCTAAATTTTGATTAGTTGTGATAATGCAGAGGGCACTGAGGCGAGGGCCCCAGTCCCTTGAAGGTCAAGATTCAAAATACTAGTGTAATGTATTAGGTGGCGAGCTAAACATAGCAGTGACTAGCTATACGGGTCTTGCAGCGGGGACACTTTGGAAAATGCGCGCAACCACTAGTGCGGGGCACAGGGGGTTGCCAGCTCGGGCCTTTAAGCCGGGTCATGCGAGTGAATTGGTAGCAGCGGATAAAATTTACACGACGCGGAGAGGTGGTGGACTTGCTTGCTATGACGCAGGATTCGCCGGGTTGAAAAAACAATAATTTCTGAACTTTATCCAAAGTCGAAAAGTTATACATAACTCCGAACTGCTTGAATATATTAAACACGGTTCAACTCCTTTACTGTCGAGCCTTTTCCTTTGCACACACAATGAACACCGCCCAATTGGGGCGTACTGCACGCTATATTCAACAATTACAATTATATTGTAATTTGTTGTATAACATGCAGTACGCCCCAATTGGGCGGTGTTCATTGTGTGTGTGCAAAGGAAAAGGCTCAAAGGTGGAGGAGTTGAAGTCCCGTTTGTTTAATATATTCAAGCAGTTCAGAATGTGACTTTTCGAACTTGGATGAAGTTCAGAAATTATTTTTTTGGAGTTCCGGGGCCGGACAACAAGTGCCAGGCTTCCGCGTCGTGTAATTTTTTATCCGCTGCTACCGATTGAGCCCGGCTTAAAGGCCCCGACCGGCAACCCCTGTGCCCCCGCACTAGTGGTTGCGCGCATTTTTGCCAAAGTGTTGCTGCAACCCCGGTATGGCCGGTCAGCTATACCTTTTAGTTCGCCACCTAATACATTACACTAGTATTTTGAATCTTGAGACCTTGGGACTGAGCCGCTCGCCTCGTGCCCTATACAATTATCACAACTAATCCGAAATTTCAAAAGCATACCCCGACTAAGACTTCTCAGGATTTGCGCACGCTATAAGTTCGTTGCTGCCTTAAAGCCAAAACGGGGCAACCTGCGTGGGGCGGCGGCCGAATGGGGAGGCCTGGCCGATGTTCCTCCTCTAGGATCAGAGAAGCCCCACTTATAAGTGAAATATGAGGGAAAGGCGAGTCGGGCCTTATTCCTGTGGGGCCGGCTTTGAGGTTGACTCTCCCTCGGGGTGCATCGGCGGCATTGGCCAGGCCCGATCGTATTAACCCGCCGGCAGCTTGCTAGGCTAAGCTCCTTTTCGCGTCCATCGCGTGGTGGCCGGGGAGCCGGGGTTGCGCGTTGGGCGGCGCGGGCGGGACCCGATCTGGTGCAGCTGGGATTACGGTAGGGCCAGAACCGGTCCTAAGTACACGTGTTTCTATCAATGTTAATATACAAAAAATTTCTAAGCTTGTTTTCTAAGCTTACATATGACTGATATGTATCTCTCGACTTTATGCGCCGTTCACACTGGGCTAATGCAGCCCCGGTGCTAAACTTTTGTGCCTCTAAGATGTGCCACCCACTACAGGCGGTGGCGTCGGGCCCCACCGTGATCAACTTCCCAGGTGGGGGCCGCGCCCCGGTGGTACCGTTTTGGGGCGGCACGATTAGTTACCCCTATTTCCCGCCGAAATGACAGTAATGGACACCGGGGTCTCTGTAGGGGGTGGGCGTCAGTTGGGTTGTGTTTTAAAAAAAATTTTTTGTAGTCCATGTTGGCAAAGACAGCTGTCAAATAAAACTACAAAGTGGAGCGCGGTGGACACCGTCGGGAAATGGCAACACCCTGAGCGAACTTTCCATGGGAGATTTTTATAAATAACATGTGTCAACATGTT
>JASANE010021268.1:0-68853 GCA_030248225.1 Trileptium ribeirensis
AAGTTATGGTCAAAAATGTAAAAAAGCCCAAAATACACATTTTATAAAAAATTCCGACCCCTGAAATTAGGGCCCCTTGCTGAAGCCACCTTAAGAGATAGAGCCCTGAAACCTTCTCCACTGGAAAGAGCGGGACAAATTACCCCCGGGGGGGTTAGGGGGCAAGAATCTTAAAGCAAAGCTTCAGAAAAAAATTGCCAGAAAAGCCTCCATATGCCCCAAAAATCCGAAAATAAAAGAATGTTGAATCAGCATATCGGAGGTTATACCTGAAAAGGGGTGACCCTGATCTCGAAGAGATCGGTTTTGGGGGTGAGAGATGATTGGGGGTCCAGAGACTATGGGGGCTATACCTGAAAAGATGGTGGGCCCCTTCCCTGATTTCCCCCCCGCCCCAACCCAAGGAGGGCCCAGAAATCATATGAATTGCTTTAATATTATGTATGGGAACTTGTTAATCACATAGCTAGTGGTACTAAAGCATGGTTTTACAATAGACAGAAAATGGGCATTCTGGGAAAACAACGAACGAGAATAGATCACAGAGATGAAATATGTGCGGTAAAATTTAAGACGAACATTTGGATCAGCTGAATAAACGAGGTTTTGAAAAGATGGTGGGACCCTTCCCTGATTCCCCCCCCAACCCAAGGAGGGCCCAAAATATATTTCTTAACTTTCAGGCTAATTTCAGTAATATTACCAATTTGTACAGCAATGTCGGACATATGACCACATAATAGAACTAGCGGCTGAATAGGGTTTAATTGCAAATTCCCGGAACTGTGACGGCGGCGAGGAACTGTGAGTGCGGAACTTAGACTAAGCCTAAGTCTTAGACTAAGCCTGAGCCTTGGACTAAGCCTAAGCCTAAGTCTTAGACTAAGCCTGAGCCTTAGACTAAGCCTAAGCCTGAGCCTTAGACTAAGCCTAAGCCTGAGCCTTAGACTAAGCCTAAGCCTAAGCCTTAGATTAAGCCTAAGTCTTAGACTAAGCCTAAACCTAGGCCTTAGACTAAGCCTAAGTCTTAGACTAAGCCTAAGCCTTAGACTAAGCCTAAGCCTAAGCCTGAGCCTTAGACTAAGCCTAAGCCTAAGCCTAAGCCTAAGCCTTAGACTAAGCCTAAGCCTAAGCCTTAGACTAAGCCTAAGCCTAAGCCTTAGACTAAGCCTAAGGCTTAGACTAAGCCTAAGCCTTAGACTAAGCCTAAGCCTTAGACTAAGCCTAAGTCTTAGACTAAGCCTGAGCCTTAGACTAAGCCTAAGCCAGGTAGCCTTACCCTGACTACCTACGGATTCGTACCATACGCCGTTCGATAGCGCATGGGATCTTCTATTTCATGAGCTTCCAAACTTGAGCCAAGTCGGTCCATCCAATAAAAAGTTATGGCCAAAAATGTAAAAAACCCCAAAATCCACATTTTATAAAAAATTCCGACCCCTGAAATTAGGGCCCCTTGCTGAAGCCACCTTAAGAGATAGAGCCCTGAAACCTTCTCCACTGGAAAGAGCGGGAAAAATTACCCCCCGGGGGGTTAGGCGGGAAGAATCTTAAAGCAAAGCTTTAGGAAAAAAATTGCCAGAAAAGCCTCCATATGCCCCAAAAATCCGAAAATAAAAGAATGTTGAATCAGCATATCGGAGGTTATACCTGAAAAGGGGTGACCCTGATCTCGAAGAGATCGGTTTTGGGGGTGAGAGATGATTGGGGGTCCAGAGACTATGGGGGCTATACCTGAAAAGATGGTGGGCCCCTTCCCTGATTTCCCCCCCGCCCCAACCCAAGGAGGGCCCAGAAATCATATGAATTGCTTTAACATTGTGTATGGGAACTTGTTAATCACATAGCTAGTGGTACTAAAGCATGGTTTTACAATAGACAGAAAATGGGCATTCTGGGAAAACAACGAACGAGAATAGATCACAGAGATGAAAGATGTGCGGTAAAATTTAAGACCAACATTTGGATCAGCTGAATAAACGAGGTTTTGAAAAGATGGTGGGCCCCTTCCCTGATTCCCCCCCAACCCAAGGAGGGCCCAAAATATATTTCTTAACTTTCAGGCTAATTTCAATAATATTACCAATTTGTACAGCAATGTCGGACATATGACCACATAATAGAACTAGCGGCTGAATGGGGTTTAATTGCAAATTCCCGGAACTGTGACGGCGGCGAGGAACTGTGAGTGCGGAACTTAGACTAAGCCTAAGTCTTAGACTAAGCCTGAGCCTTGGACTAAGCCTAAGCCTAAGCCTAAGTCTTAGACTAAGCCTGAGCCTTAGACTAAGCCTAAGCCTAAGCCTAAGCCTTAGACTAAGCCTAAGTCTTAGACTAAGCCTAAGCCTAAGCCCAAGCCTGAGCCTTAGACTAAGCCTAAGCCTAAGCCTTAGACTAAGCCTAAGTCTTAGACTAAGCCTAAGCCTAAGCCTTAGACTAAGCCTAAGGCTTAGACTAAGCCTAAGCCTTAGACTAAGCCTAAGTCTTAGACTAAGCCTGAGCCTTAGACTAAGCCTAAGCCGGGTAGCCTTACCCTGACTACCTACGGATTCGTACCATACGCCGTTCGATAGCGCATGGGATCTTCTATTTCATGAGCTTCCAAACTTCTATTCCAAACTTGAGCCAAATCGGTCCATCCAATAAAAAGTTATGGTCAAAAATGTTAAAAACCCCAAAATACACATTTTATAAAAAATTCCGACCCCTGAAATTAGGGCCCCTTGCTGAAGCCACCTTAAGAGATAGAGCCCTGAAACCTTCTCCACTGGAAAGAGCGGGAAAAATTACCCCCCGGGGGGTTAGGGGGCAAGAATCTTAAAGCAAAGCTTTAGGAAAAAAATTGCCAGAAAAGCCTCCATATGCCCCAAAAATCCGAAAATAAAAGAATGTTGAATCAGCATATCGGAGGTTATACCTGAAAAGGGGTGACCCTGATCTCGAAGAGATCGGTTTTGGGGGTGAGAGATGATTGGGGGTCCAGAGACTATGGGGGCTATACCTGAAAAGATGGTGGGCCGCTTCCCTGATTTCCCCCCCGCCCCAACCCAAGGAGGGCCCAGAAATCATATGAATTGCTTTAATATTATGTATGGGAACTTGTTAATCACATAGCTAGTGGTACTAAAGCATGGTTTTACAATAGACAGAAAATGGGCATTCTGGGAAAACAACGAACGAGAATAGATCACAGAGATGAAATATGTGCGGTAAAATTTAAGACGAACATTTGGATCAGCTGAATAAACGAGGTTTTGAAAAGATGGTGGGCCCCTTCCCTGATTCCCCCCCCAACCCAAGGAGGGCCCAAAATATATTTCTTAACTTTCAGGCTAATTTCAGTAATATTACCAATTTGTATAGCAATGTCGGACATATGACCACATAATAGAACTAGCGGCTGAATAGGGTTTAATTGCAAATTCCCGGAACTGTGACGGCGGCGAGGAACTGTGAGTGCGGAACTTAGACTAAGCCTAAGTCTTAGACTAAGCCTGAGCCTTGGACTAAGCCTAAGCCTAAGTCTTAGACTAAGCCTGAGCCTTAGACTAAGCCTAAGCCTGAGCCTTAGACTAAGCCTAAGCCTGAGCCTTAGACTAAGCCTAAGCCTAAGCCTTAGATTAAGCCTAAACCTAGGCCTTAGACTAAGCCTAAGTCTTAGACTAAGCCTAAGCCTTAGACTAAGCCTAAGCCTTAGACTAAGCCTAAGCCTTAGACTAAGCCTAAGCCTAAGCCTTAGACTAAGCCTAAGCCTAAGCCTTAGACTAAGCCTAAGTCTTAGACTAAGCCTAAGCCTAAGCCTTAGACTAAGCCTAAGGCTTAGACTAAGCCTAAGCCTTAGACTAAGCCTAAGCCTTAGACTAAGCCTAAGTCTTAGACTAAGCCTGAGCCTTAGACTAAGCCTAAGCCAGGTAGCCTTACCCTGACTACCTACGGATTCGTACCATACGCCGTTCGATAGCGCATGGGATCTTCTATTTCATGAGCTTCCAAACTTGAGCCAAGTCGGTCCATCCAATAAAAAGTTATGGCCAAAAATGTAAAAAACCCCAAAATCCACATTTTATAAAAAATTCCGACCCCTGAAATTAGGGCCCCTTGCTGAAGCCACCTTAAGAGATAGAGCCCTGAAACCTTCTCCACTGGAAAGAGCGGGAAAAATTACCCCCCGGGGGGTTAGGCGGGAAGAATCTTAAAGCAAAGCTTTAGGAAAAAAATTGCCAGAAAAGCCTCCATATGCCCCAAAAATCCGAAAATAAAAGAATGTTGAATCAGCATATCGGAGGTTATACCTGAAAAGGGGTGACCCTGATCTCGAAGAGATCGGTTTTGGGGGTGAGAGATGATTGGGGGTCCAGAGACTATGGGGGCTATACCTGAAAAGATGGTGGGCCCCTTCCCTGATTTCCCCCCCCCCCAACCCAAGGAGGGCCCAGAAATCATATGAATTGCTTTAACATTGTGTATGGGAACTTGTTAATCACATAGCTAGTGGTACTAAAGCATGGTTTTACAATAGACAGAAAATGGGCATTCTGGGAAAACAACGAACGAGAATAGATCACAGAGATGAAAGATGTGCGGTAAAATTTAAGACGAACATTTGGATCAGCTGAATAAACGGGGTTTTGAAAAGATGGTGGGCCCCTTCCCTGATTCCCCCCCCCAACCCAAGGAGGGCCCAAAATATATTTCTTAACTTTCAGGCTAATTTCAATAATATTACCAATTTGTACAGCAATGTCGGACATATGACCACATAATAGAACTAGCGGCTGAATGGGGTTTAATTGCAAATTCCCGGAACTGTGACGGCGGCGAGGAACTGTGAGTGCGGAACTTAGACTAAGCCTAAGTCTTAGACTAAGCCTGAGCCTTGGACTAAGCCTAAGCCTAAGCCTAAGTCTTAGACTAAGCCTGAGCCTTAGACTAAGCCTAAGCCTAAGTCTTAGACTAAGCCTAAACCTAGGCCTTAGACTAAGCCTAAGCCTAAGCCTGAGCCTTAGACTAAGCCTAAGCCTAAGCCTTAGACTAAGCCTAAGTCTTAGACTAAGCCTAAGCCTAAGTCTTAGACTAAGCCTAAGCCTAAGCCTTAGACTAAGCCTAAGCCTTAGACTAAGCCTAAGTCTTAGACTAAGCCTGAGCCTTAGACTAAGCCTAAGCCGGGTAGCCTTACCCTGACTACCTACGGATTCGTACCATACGCCGTTCGATAGCGCATGGGATCTTCTATTTCATGAGCTTCCAAACTTCTGTTCCAAACTTGAGCCAAATCGGTCCATCCAATAAAAAGTTATGGTCAAAAATGTAAAAAACCCCAAAATCCACATTTTATAAAAAATTCCGACCCCTGAAATTAGGGCCCCTTGCTGAAGCCACCTTAAGAGATAGAGCCCTGAAACCTTCTCCACTGGAAAGAGCGGGAAAAATTACCCCCCGGGGTGTTAGGGGGGGAAGAATCTTAAAGCAAAGCTTTAGGAAAAAAATTGCCAGAAAAGCCTCCATATGCCCCAAAAATCCGAAAATAAAAGAATGTTGAATCAGCATATCGGAGGTTATACCTGAAAAGGGGTGACCCTGATCTCGAAGAGATCGGTTTTGGGGGTGAGAGATGATTGGGGGTCCAGAGACTATGGGGGCTATACCTGAAAACATGGTGGGCTCCTTCCCTGATTTCCCCCGCCCCAACCCAAGGAGGGCCCAGAAATCATATGAATTGCTTTAATATTATGTATGGGAACTTGTTAATCACATAGCTAGTGGTACTAAAGCATGGTTTTACAATAGACAGAAAATGGGCATTCTGGGAAAACAACGAACGAGAATAGATCACAGAGATGAAAGATGTGCGGTAAAATTTAAGACGAACATTTGGATCAGCTGAATAAACGAGGTTTTGAAAAGATAGACATAATACCAAAAATGTTAGCAGAAATCATATGAGTTGATTTAACATTGTATATGACAACTTGGTAATCACATAGCTAGTGGTACTGTCTTCTAATATTTAGTTAATTTTGTTGAGTTTGAGGGTGTTTCTGTAAGGGGTCTACTAGTCTACCAGGGGGTTTCCAGTCCAAACCTTCCGCAAAACCCCAAAATTTACTAAAAACGTCTGGTTACTCACAAAAACCTTTATTATAACCCTCCCTCCCTCCCTTTTCTGTACGTGGCTTTCGTTTCTTTTTGTTTTTGTGTTTTCTTCCTTGTTTCGGTGCTAATTTGCTTAATTAGCGCTCGTTTATTTTATAGTTTCTACTTTCGGATACTTTCGGATCGATTGCGGCACTTGAACCAGCCATTATGAACATCGTTGAATCAACGAGGGCCGCAGTCGATAGGGGTACCGGGGTCTACCCCGGTTCGCAAGGCAATATTGGTGGATAACTGAAAAAGCAAACCACGGCAGAAGCACCCTTAGAGCTCAGGCAAGGCTCCTGAGACATGGAGGCGGCACTTGAATGCAGGGAGGGAAGGGGCAAGCACAACCCATTCGGGAAGGGCATTCCAGTGTTCTACAACCCGGTAGCAGAAGAAGTGGCGAGCGAAGTCATGACGCGGATAATATTTAGGCACTAGCTTCATACGATGCCCTCGTGTCCGCTCCTCCCGACGGAAGTCAAAGAACAGATGCCAGTCAATGTCAAACAGGTTGTTTAAAAGTTTATAAACGATTATTAAATCTTGACGTAATTTTCGAGTACGTAGTGACTGTAGCCCAAGAAAACGTAGCCGTTCTGCATAGCCACCGCGAGTAACACCAGCCACCGACTTAGTCGCGCCGTATTGTACACGTTCGATAATAATGATGTCTCTAGTTAGGTACGGGCACCAAACTTCAGAAGCATTATTAGCAAACATGTGTTAGCTTTGTTTTATTTTCTTTAATTCAGTTTAGTTTGAGCTTAGGTCGTGACACGTGACGTCCAGGTCGAGTGCGGCGAGTTCTAATGATAGTTTAGCTGTTTTTGTTTTCAATTAGTGATAATTTGCATAATTGGCACTAATTACGTACCTAAATTAGCTAACATGAGTTACCACCTTTTTCTGTTTTCTATTCAGTCTTAGTTCAGCTCTCGCCGAGTTATGTGACACGCCTAGGAACTTTTCAACTTGCTTTCTATAAACTTGTTTTGACATGCGACGAGTTTGAATACTAGGTTCTCCGACTTCTGGCAGTACTGGTTTATGTTGATGTTACTGTCAACTTTTGGGCATGTCGAACCTTGTATTTTTCATCTTCAAGAGACTAAATTCCACTGGTACCTATTGATTTTATCCTAAATATTCAATAATTCACTCACCCTTCCCCAAGAGGGATATTCATTCTATATTCTCTTCCCCAAGGGAATTTCTACCATCTTTGGCATGGAGACCTCTAATTCTCCGTATTTTGGATATATCACTCCCTAATCCTAATTTAGAAATCAAAATTCAGAATTTCACAAATTCTCATATTTCCACCTAAGTATATAATCAATTTATCGACAAATGGTACATTCGTCTCCGGGTGGAATATTTACATTCCCACACGGGCAGACACACCCTTTTACTATAGTCCGAGATTTATTCTATATACCAATTCAATATCCAATTTGCTGTTTGCGTTTAACTGTAAATTTGTTGTGTTGAATGGTACAGTTGTTAAATTTATAAATTGTGTTCAAAATTCTGAGGGTAAATTGGTTGGTGGAGTAAGGGATTCTTCCTTCAAATTGTCTGAAGAAGATTTCCTGGAAAACCACAAAGAGGGGTAAACACAAATGTTGAAACTGAAACTATACTGCATTGTAAACTAATGAATGTCAGAAGTTTGAAAAACAAACTCGACGAATTTAGATATGCTCAGGAAAATGAAAATATAAGTATTTATGCACTTTCTGAAACATGGTTAGATGGTTCTGTTCCTGATTGCATGATTGTCACTAAAAATTTTTCTGTGATAAGAAACGATAGAACAGTTGGTAGTGGAGGTGGTGTCGCCTTAGTTGTGAATAAAAATATACCGTTTTCAACAATCTATGTGCGAAGTATTTCCAACATCGAGGTATGCTGTGCAGATTGTTTCCTTCCTAACCCAAATAGTATCATTTGTGTTTACCGCCCTCCTACCTCTGATTGCGATGCTACCTTCTTATTGTGTGTCGAATTATTTACACTGTGTGAAGTGAATTATCATGTCACTATTGTAGGGGATTTAAATATCCCGAAATTGACTGGGTCGGTTTAACAGCTAGAAATACAGATGCAGGAGGAAAAGAATTTTTAAGATTCATCATTGAAAATAGTCTTTATCAAGTAGTGTCGAAACCCACTCGTCATGACAACATTTTAGATCTAGTATTGGTTAGTCATTTGGAAACTATGGTACAGATCGAAGTAAGCTCTAACTTTTCCACAAGTGATCATCATAGCATTATTTTTGGGTTAACCGGACATAAAAACAATAAAAAGTTTTCTAAAATTTTTCGGGATTATCATAAGGGAGATTACATTGGAATGTCTCAATACCTTTCAACAGTAGATTGGGACCAATGTGTAAATACCAATTTTACTACAGAACAAATTTGGAACAAGATAAAAACGTGATAGAAAACGCTATTATCGTTTTTCTGCCTTCATTTCGAATTAGCGATCGTTCCATAAATCGGTATCCGAGGGCAATTCGCAAGGCATTGTCTCGGAAGGAACGTCTTTGGAAGCAGCGTTCAGATCCCGAAAAATTTATTGATTTCAAACTTCAATCTGAAATTTGCAAGCATATGATACATGAACACAGTTGTAAATATGAGGACTCTATTGTACGTGGAAAAAATGCAAAGAAGTTTTACGATTATGTAAGGAGAAAGTGCAAAAAATCGGATGACATTGGTCCTATCCTTGGTGTTGACTTTGCTCTGCCATCCATGGTTCTATAGGTACGGGGGTATGTGGCTGCCATAGTTCATTGACCCAAAATTTCTAATTTTACTCTTACGTCCTGGGAGGTTGATAGCTTGCATTTGGGGGTTTTGGGGCATGGGAAACTTATTGCCGGTGTTAATTTTGTTCTAAGTGATGCGGTATGTATTGTGTAATGTCCATGCTATCGAGAGCTGATTTTGGCTGTGCACGGAAAAGGCGCAGGTGTACTATTAATGCTTCACTACGTTCTGCAATCTCGATAGAGTTACTAGCATAACGTTCAGTTACTGCTTATCAACGTCTACCGATACGTCCGGGAACTGAACTCGCTCAACCTTTATTTTATCTGATCACCCCTTTGTCTGTTACTATTGATACGTATTATAGTTTGGTGTCGCAGTCTCGATGGAGAGTACGACAGCTACACACTGCCACGGGCACAGCTAAATTGATTATTGCAAGCTCCGACACTGAGTATCGAGTTCCCTAAGTAGCTTAATGTTTTCATGGGATAATTTTTGAGTTTCCAGGATGAGAGGGTGAGGATATATATACCAGTTACAACTGCGTGATCGTAGGCTACATGAACGGTCCTCCTACAAGAGCTTTAGCTTAGTGCCGGTAATGTTCTTGGTATACGAGTTTCGAGCGTTTTATTTTCTATCCGGGGCGTAGGCTCTAAGCTCCTTACATGTTTTGCCATAATTCGAACGTCCCACGTCTAACTCATCTATGCTCTGTTGGATTTTTGCAAAGCATTTTCGTTCAACATATAATAGAATCTAGTTAAGCACCTAACTAGAATTGCGTTTGTGCTGATCCATATATTTCGTGCCCAAATAGGCACAAGAATTCAGTCTTTTGTTTAAGCAGCGATTTTAGAGGTATGAATGACATGAATAAAATACGGGCGAAACAGGAAATTTTGACTAATTGGGTTTCTTTATTGTTGGGTGTTAACGATAGGCTTGTAGAATCATTTAACTCGTAACACTATACACATTGGTAACTAAAGTATAATGTTTGGCATTCCTTCTTTTTGGTATTACGAAAAGGGCCACCACAGGTCCATAGATTTTTACGTGTTCAGAATATGTTGAAAGCAAATGTGCTAGCGTGGAGTGTGTATCCTGTACAAATGCATAGAACGTAAAAATGACAGTGCATGAAATTTAGAATTTTTATTCGAAGCTGCCATGTACACCTCGCCAAAGTTTCAGTCTTTCTTTTTGGTTTTATGATTTTACATTATAATTTACAGCTTGAGTATTAAAGCATACGAGTGTATATACAAGGTACGCTACTGTACACCTCGCCAAAGTTTCAGTCTTTCTTTTTGGTTTTATGATTTTATATTATAATTTACAGCTTGAGTATTAAAGCATACGAGTGTATATACAAGGTACACTACTGAACCAGCTACTGTACACCTCGCCAAAGTTTCAGTGTTTCTTTTTGGTTTTATGATTTTATATTATAATTTACAGCTTGAGTATTAAAGCATACGAGTGTATATACAAGGTACGCTACTGAACCTGCTACTGTACACCTCGCCAAAGTTTCAGTCTTTCTTTTTGGTTTTATGATTTTATATTATAATTTACAGCTTGAGTATTAAAGCATACGAGTGTACAAGGTACGCCACTGAATGATGCTTGTAGCTGTCGCGATCATAGATAACGAAAACAAATTGTTACGCATAATAGTATGAATATTAGCGGCACGCTGAATCCGTTCGTTAGTGATACAATTGAGACAGAAGTTGAAAATTCCGTTTGTTGCAGCGACGAAACAAATGGTAGTCGTGACGATAGCAAGACGGGTCAACAAATAGAACAGGATGCGACAAATAACGTGATATCGTCTGCTGGTAGTAACGACAACGACGAAGGCTCACCTAGCTCGTTGGACGCAAGTTTGAGAGGTCGGCCTGTTGGCGCCGGTAAGTACGTAGTTGTTGCTAAATACTCAAATACGTTTGAAAACAAGAAGACTATCAACTGGATATATGCGAGGATGGGATATCGTTTCTTTTCGGGGATCCATATACTCTAGTGCATAAGATCACGTTCTTTTGGCGGCTTGAATAAGCGACATATTCAACCTGCGCTAGAGAGTTGAACTCGTATTTCCAAATGTAGTTGGTTTATATTGGTGTGTATATATGGAGCGAACGTAATGCTAATAGTTTTCGGCACGATGTTCTTATTAGAATCTATTGCCAGTTGGTTACGGATTCCGGTACCCATTCAACTAACTTCTCTAAACGAGAAAAATAGATTATATACGTATACATTTTGGAATCTGTACCGCTATGTGGAAACATCCACATGTTTTCCAAAAGTATGCCTGAGTTTTACTTATCTTTAAGTTAAAGAAAATTGCCTGCTCTTATATTGATGTGAAGTTATGGTCTTCGAACTATGATTTTCATTAATTTCACTAATTTCGTTGCGAATTATAAAATGTTTCCGAACGAAGAATGTCGTGTAACAGCAACAATTTCATATATGGATTTGTTTCGGCCACTAAGAAATGTAGCATGGAGATTTTTTATAGCTAAATGATAATAGGGATGGGGGTTCTTGGCCGACCTTCTCCATGTTCCCCTACTTGGCTCCACAGTTCATGCTCCATGTCCCTCCAGATGCTTATAAAGCCTGGTTTTGTCTGATGAGCTATAATTGTCCAAATTTCCCTGCAGGGCTAAAAATCACTGATATTTTACTTTTTGCGTACTAACATTTGAGTTTAATCATTAAATTACACAATATGTGCATTTGACGTTTTCTGTCAGTTACAGTTATTTATCGTCTACCCAGTTTCACTAGGGCACTGCCAGATGATCTGGCAGAGCCGCAACCCTTCAGGTATTTTCAGTTCCCTTAGCTGGGCGCATTGGGTTATGGGTCTTCCCACATCATGCCCCTTCCCCGTATAGTTTTAGTAGTTTGGAAATTAGAGTGTACTTCTGTTGTATATACTTTTTATGTAACTCTACTGGTGTTGTTCTTTTTAACTTTTGTAGAGTCTAAAGATACATCCGTTCTTGGGACGCCTCAGCCTCTGAGTTACGGTACGTTGACGGACGACAAGTCTTGTGTTGTCGTACTTTCTATGGAATATATAATATTTTATGACCAGTAAGGCCTATGTATGTGTATTTAATATTAGGTAATATGTATGATTTGCAATTTTAATATGTTGAAGAGATACGTAATGTCTTCCAGTAGCCTACGTCATTCGGAAGCGTTGTTTCATGGGGTTGACAGAAATATAGCTTCATCGAAAATATTTATATATTAGCCTTGTTGGTATGATGTCGCGTAAAAGACTTTGTCAAATTTGATTCGATCCAGCATAACAACAAATGCTTACGTACTTGTTTTGCAATGCGTTGGTTGCGTGCCTTAACGCGCGATTCTCCGCGCGGAAATTATAACTAGCAAAAGTGTGGCTTTTCGGAGACAAGCCACGAACCCCTGGTTCTTCGAGGTTTCCAGAGAAACACTATAATAGTGCTGTAGTAGCACTCAAGAAGGTATTGAAGTAGTGTTGTTGGACCTTGTTACCCATTAAGTAGGTTCACATGAAAGATTTTACGTCAATCGATAGTTCTCGTGTAAAGGAGTCGAGTCTATTACGACCGGATGCGATCACAATTTCCTGAGATACCGGAAAATCGTCTATTTCAGAAATTAAATAGTCATTAGATTTCGCTTTTTCTCTTTTTTCCATTAAACACTAACTTGTCAACGATGTTGTGTGATGGTGTTAAATTTGGTACCAGTCGACGCGTCCTGAGCCATTGTTGGTGCGGAACTTTATCGTTTTCCAATATTGCAAGTTTGACCGAGTTGTGCTTGAAAACCGGTCAAATTTTGCCTCATTTTTGGCACAAAAGTCTGGACTTAAACAATTTTTTGAAACTGCACAATTTTGAACTTAACCGAATTCGTGCGAATCACGAGCGAGCGGCGGTCATTTTTCGAGGGTACTGCACACATAATATTAAATCCTCAGAAGAGATCACATAAAAACAGGTTATTTTTGTGCATAAATTTAACGGCATTTATTAAAAATATATATTTTAATAATTTTAGTTTATATCAATCTTGTAAGCCAAGCAATGTGAATATGCGTGTTGAGCCCTTGTTAGTAATTAATATGGTAGCTCATGGGGAGAGGAGTTAAAAAGAATCATGTTATATCTAGCGATAGTCAAGCTGTTATTAAAGCTATTACAAGTTCCTCAATTAAGTCTTATACAATTAGCCAATGTAGGCTGTCGCTAGATAATTTAATGACCAATAAGTAACGTTAGCCTGAATTCCCAAACATAGTGATTTTACAGGTAATGAAATTGCTGATGACCTTGCTAAACGTGGTGCATCCGCAACATTTACTAGATGTGAACCTGCTGTATGGATTAGTTTGTGTTACCAACTGCATTAAGCAGTGGTGTGAGACGCAGTGGTATAAAAGTTGGGAAGATGGCTGAATATTTATGCCTATAATACGAAATTATCATCCTATGTGTGCAAATTAAATAAAAAGCGTATGATGCAAATAGTTAGAGCAATAACACGACATTGTTTACTGCATAAACATTTCAATAATATGAAACTTGTCGCAAATAATTCCTGCAATTGGTGTCTAAATGAAGTTGGCACTTCATTACACCTTATTCTCAAATGTAGTAAATTTGTTGATTTATGTAGGAAATTCTTTGGTAAAAATGTATATATTGTTTTATGCCGATGCCCCCGATTTTCAACCGAATAAAATTTTAGGTTTCCTTAATGGAATTCTTTTGAAAATTTAAAATTCATACAGGGTTTCGCAATGAACCACATTTGGCGTGAGCGGATGGTTAATACACCCATTCAACCCACCGTCATTCTACTACCGCTACTACTATTAATACACAAAACGAATGAACGTGACATATTGTCTTCGTCTCTTTGAATGTAGGTTAAAACTTGGAGATGGCGAACCCTTTCTTACTTATGTCTTATCGGCATTTCAAAATGAAATTGTATTCACAGTTTGTGGACATGCTTGATTTTACAACTGTAACTGTGCAGTCCTATTCACCTAATGAGGGTTCATCAAGCAGTTTTTTGTTATTTTAGCGGCTGAATGAAAATTCAGGTGAGGCGTACAGGGATTTAATTGGTCACCTTGTTTTTAGTATTTTAATAAGTAAAAACAGCTTTATCGTATCTATATAGTGAGCGAATACTTTGAACAATAAATCGTAAGAGGTTTAGTATGGTGCTGTTTTCGATATTTTAGTGAGTGAAATAACGAAGGTCATTTTTATGACTGAAAAAGGTATTTTTCACTTTATAACAAACTTGTAAAAATTGAGCAAGCTTACAATAATTAGAGGTTCCTTTTTCCAATTCCCGTTGAGGGAATTTGTTTCTAACTTGTTAGACTTCCCTGCCAAATGGTGAAACATCAAAGCCTATCTTTTCTGTAATATATGATATTTTGATCAATGGTGTCACTACTGAAATAAATATTTTTTCAGGGTTTTTCACGCCTCAGAAAATAGCGCTCAGAGGTCCAAAATCAGATTTGACCACTAACGGAGGGTGGTCCTAACTAGGGGTCAAGAGCATGACATTAGCAAATATTCAAATTTTGCGCACAAATTTGGCTAAATTTTAACAAAAATCGCTGAAAATTCGCGAAATTTTAGCAAAACATTTGGTGGAAAATAGGCAAAATTTTAGATTATGTAAATTAAAATTTTTGCTGAAATTGGGAATAACGGAAGGATAATAATAAAGGAATAATTTGTGATGGTCATAATTGTTAAATTTATGTGTTATGAGGAGAGGAGGGACTGCTTTTAGGGGTCACACAGGACCAATAAGGGGTGAACCCCTCTCCTCCTATAAAAAATAACGAGTTAGTTAGTCTTCCCAATAACTACTGATATACTGGGAGCAATTACCCCAAAACAAAAATTAGCTTAGGGTATAAACATGGACTGTAATCGAAAAACCCCATGGAATTCTTGAACTAGCAACCATCATAGGGTAGCAATTTGCTGCTGTTGGTTTTGGCGGTACTACCTCTTAAGCAGGGAATAACCGGAACACTGAACTTTACCGGAACTGGAACCGTCCATTTAAACCGGATCCGGAACCGGAATCTGGTCTTCGAAAATTATATATAGTAAAAATCGTTTGTTACATGTTCTGTATATATGATTCTAAGAGAAATTAATAGAAAGTAATTTTTTGATCACTGGTACGAGACACTGTTTAGGCTAGCGTCGGACAAACGGTGCTCTTGTTTGAATCGTAGGTGGAGCTGGATTGCGGTTTTGGCTGGTCTCCATTTTACTTATACTTTCACTTTGTCTAATTTCCTTGCTTCGTTTGCTGATTTGTGTGTCTCCTTGTTCCACTTGATCCCACAGTGTCCTGGCATTGACTGCAGTGTAATGTTTTTATCTTTGAGATCCACTGGCCTTGCTGCTGTGACTAGGGGCATCAACGTCTTTTGGCACCGATCGGTATAGAAGTGTTTATTAAGCGAAGCGTTTTTGTTTTTGTCAGTGGGGGAAAATTCGGCACCGTCCGTTGAACTCCTAAAAAACAACTGGGCCGATTTAAAAAAAAATTTTTGAAAGGCCTAATATCGGACAGGTGCAAGACATATAGATTTGGACAAAATTTGCTTTAGTTAATAAGTAATTAACTAGTTAATTGAACGTGTCAGCTTATTTTTAGCGTATTTAAACAAAAATTGCTTTTCAATGAATAATTAATGTAAAGCTATTATTTTGGTGCGTCTATTACATCTCTCTGTGCTGGTTATGAATTTGGTGTTTATTACTATTAGGATATGTTAGAAATATGCTAGTTAGTTAATTAATTAACAACTAATTACTAATTAGCTAAATTTTTGAATATTTTCAAAGTGCTCCGAAATTAAAAAAATTGCACACGGAGGTTTTCTATGACGCTGATCACGAATATGATATTTTCGAATCTCTAAAATTTGGTCGTATATGCTAATTAGTTAAGTACCTAATCAATTAGCTAATTAGTAAATTTTATGCAAATTTTAAAATCGCCTTGAAATTGGTGATTTTTGGCAGTCGTGGGCCTTCGAGATCGCTGATCATGAATATTTGACTTTTAAACCTCTATGATTTTATCACGTTTGCTAATTAGTGATATACCTAGGTGATATTACTAATTAATTTGCTAATTTTTTACCTAGCTAGCTGTTTGGATGGTGGATTTGACATCAAATGTCTAAAACGTGATACTTAGTATAAATTGATTAAATATTTAGTTGAAATACGTGTATATATAATAAGATATAATATAATTTGTCTATTGCTCCGCTCACTTTTTGTAATTTATTACATTTACTAGTAATAATTGTAATGTTTGTTGTTATTAAGTTTTGCTATTTAGATGCAATCGCTAAACTTTTGCTCGCAGAAAAATTCATTCTAACGGCGCTCGAATTTCACACGGAGCTGTTAGAGTCGGGTCGCGAGCTCTACCGTCTTCGTGACTATTTTTCGAATCCAGCTCATTTCGAAATGCAGGTGGGCGGACAATACCATGGCGGCCTTGGCTACGTTGGGCGATATGCCCTCGGCGTTGTGGACTCTTCGGCTAATATGATGACGATGTTGTCACCGATACGTAAGTTGTTAACGGGCTTTTGAAATTTTGTGGTGGGCCGATGGTAAAATAATATACTGTATCATTGTGCTTTTGGTGTTGTCTCGTTGGTAATCAGCAATACGTAATTTGTTAAGCTTTACTGTTGGAAGTTCGTAGTTATCAGATGGTAAAAGACAAAATATATTGTATGACTCTGCCATTGACATTGTGAACACTTCGATGAAGTTGTTATCGATGTGGGTCATTTCACGAAAGCATGAAATTTGGTTGGGTGGGCTACATCGGCACTTTTTGGGCCATACCACCAGTCTTTTGGAAGGAAATTTATTGGCGCTGTGTGGTGTAGTAATATGCTGTCCGACAGTCATTATAAGATATGGTGTACTTCTGTGGCTCTAACATAGCAGGAGCTAGTGTTCCACAAATCGGATGGGCCAAATGAAGCCAAAAACATATGTCCCACTGTAAACGTTGGCAGTATCGCCAGCACATGATACATATGTATTTTTTCATTTCACTGTGATCGTTTGATATTTGCTAATTTTTTTGGAAAAACTTGGGAGCGCCAATAATTGTATATAACGATAATCGTAATCGGTACTGGTGGCAATGAAAAAAGAATGTGAGCGTATGTCTATGTGTTGCTTAGTTATGATGCCGAAGGTCACAAAGTGCCAAAAATTAGGTATGCAAAATGTAGCACCCCCCAAATTAAGATAATTCAATTTAATAAAACCAAATTTAGCATACAGTCTTACAATAGGCCGGATAGAAATATAGTGACTCCCCACTAGAATCTAGACATGTATTAAAAATTTTTAATGAAAATGTAACCCCCCCCCGCCCGACCGCATAAAATTAAGTTAGTTATCATATAATTAAGGTTTTACGCGTTATATGTTGTAGAAAGGTGTAGGTCCCCACCCGACTTAAGGTGTAGCCCCCGACTTTAGGTGTAGCCAACCGGACTTCAGGTGTAGCCCCCACGCCTTACACATATCGGGGTGTCAATTTTTACAAGACCTATGGATCTGCCTGAAATTTTCTGTCGGATATCTCCAACTCATGGTTGGTTTATGAGCATAAAATGGTATCTGTATGTGCTGTATCCGTTTCTCTTGAAAAAATTCTGCGACACGCTTGTTCTAAATTGATCATTTTTAACCTCAAAAGGTCTCTAGCGGCACCAATTATAGGCCATGTCCTCCAAATGGCTTGACCGCGACCCTTTTTGTCCGGCTTGCATACAAACAGACCATAGTTCACATGTCGCTGCGTCAACCTATAGAATAAAGACTTATTTCGGATTAAAATTTGAACCCCAGGGGGCTATTTGCGACCCCTGTAACAGGTTTCAGGAAGTTCGTTTTGCATAGAGACATCGATATTCGAAAAATTCAAGGTTTTTTACGTCGGAAAGGGTCTAAACACTGTACATTCGAAAACGTTTCATTTTGGCTTCAAAAAGTGGTGTTTAAAATTACATGCTTGCGTGAAATGACCCATATGTAAGGTTTTAATGGTCATACTGGACGTTTCGCAGTGGGTAGATGATACAAGACAAAAGCATGCATTTGGAATAGGATAGGTCACCATATGGAAAAACTGTTTATCTGCAAATTTTGTACAATGCGTTTGGGCGGTCTACGCAGTAAAACACTATTACACATCTAATAAGAGGAGTGTAGTTTTGTCGATTTTGGCGCTTTTCTAGAATTGATGAAGCCTTAATGTGACGCATTTCACCTTTTCAGATGGTTTAAATGGGTTTGGTGTTACTGAAACCGATTGCCAGAATATACTGTGCCTTCAGTATCTTAGTTATTGCGTACAGAGTATTAAGGATGCTCTATGTATAGGTTTTCGGCACGCTGGATACGATGGTTTGATTATGTAGGGACTAACTCGGATATTTCTTGCGTTTTCAGTTGTGCTCGATGGTTTTCGGGTCAACGATGTTTTATGGTTTTCATTGGGTCCTCGATTACAGATATTTTATTTTTGTATATATACATCAAACACAAAGCCCGTTACAAGGCCTCCACAAAAATACCATTTGATGAAACCACACACCATTTTACCCTCGCTTGGAGCTACTAATATAAAATAAACGCTTGATCAATCGTGTAAGATAGTCTTTTTGTCATTCGAAGCAGTTTAGCTATAAATTTAAAGACTTTTTATCCTCGTGTGTATCTGTTATTTAACATTTTGCACTCTAAATTTTCATTTGAACACCCTCTCACTGGAATGAGACAACAATGTTACAATGAATATAACAGCAGCCGCACAAGTTGAGATGTAACATTATTATAGCTTCACAACATCTAGGTATAATGTAGTCAATAAATGATCGAAAACAGTAGCAACAATGCGTGTCTGCAATGTCATACAAAACAATTCTAGTAAGAGGCAACTAAGTAATGTTTTAGAGCGTTCGTCGAGCATTCAGACGTTTGATTCGATCGACGATCTGGCGCCTTCCGATGACGGTGAGCGGAAACTTGACGACAAAGTTGCGGGTAAGAGTCGTTATCTTGTTTGTTTCAGTGTTTAAATGGTGGTTTTCGGGGCGGCATTCTATCGTTAGGCTCCTTGGATAGAGTGTTAAATGCTGGTCTCTCCACTGACCCGCTCGGACTGGGGGGCATCTGTTGAGAGCCACACCGATTTCAAATTGATAAGGGGTACAGAGTCGGGGTCACCGCAACCCAACCATCCCCTCTTTGCGGAAAAGCCAGAAAAGTACTCAGTCAGTGATGCTGTCGTGACTCGTTTAGTCGAATTTTTGAGCCGGCCGTTGTGACCAATTATATGTATTTCGCCTTTCAAGTTTTCAAGTCTCTGGCGCTGTGTTTGTTTTTGCGTCATATATATTTTAGTATTTCATATTCCTGTAGTGAATAATTTTCCTTTTTGTTTGGAGGCGTAATGATGCAAAACCATAATAAAATATAATTTGATGTATTAGTTTTATCGTGTTGAAATATTTGCGCATAAACACGTATCATTTTCGCTAGGTCCTCAAGGTGGCGTGCTGTCACCATTTTTATAGGCTTTAGTCAAAATGTAGAGTAACTTAGCCAAGATTGTGTGTTGCAGAGGTGAAAGCTTTTAAATTCTGTCTGGGTCTGTGTGTGTGATCGGCCATAATTTGGGAACGACTTAACCGATTTTCATGATCTTGGGCTCATTCGAACAGGCAAATCGATTTACCGACATCCCAGAGCGTTTTTTGATTTGGAGTGTGGTTTGGGGGTTAAATTTTTTATTTTTTATCCTCATCTTAGTACCCTTCACGGAAGCAAGGTTTTTATCTCAGCTTTATTTTTTTGGAATTTTTTCTCTGGTTGGTTTTATTTCATAGTAAAACGATAAATGCCGTTGCCTCTTTTTTGTTTTCGATTATAGATCCGGTTCTGGAGTTATACGCTTTGAGGTATGGCACCCTTGTGGTTCCTCGACCCAAAATTAAAAAATTTGTTCTCACGTCCTGGGCTGCTGAAAAGTTTCACTTGGGGTTTTCTTGCATAGGAAACTCATTGCCGGTGTTGACTTTGCGATACGACCCATGGTTCCATGGGTACAGGGGTATCGCGCTCCCAAAGTTCAGGGTCAGAGGCAAAATGATGGTTTTTACCCCATTTTAGTACCCTTCACGGAAACAAGGTTATTTTTATCTTAACTTTCGAATTTTTCTCTGGATGGTTTTAAATGCCGATGCCTCTTTTTTGATTTTCGATTCATGGGGTTTTGAAGTATGGCACCCTCGTGCTTCCTCGACCCAAATTTCGAAAATTTCTTCTGAAGTACTTGACGACTGAAAAGTTTTACTCGGGGTTTTCGGGCATGTAAAACTCATCGCTGGTGTTGATTTTGCTCTGCGACCCATGGTGCCATGGGTGCGGCTGTATTGCGCTCCCAAAATTCAGGATTAGTGAGCAAAATGAGGGGTTTTAAAAATCACTTTAGTAGTTTTCACGGAAGCAAGGCGTGTTTACATGTTTGGAATTTTCGAATACCTATCGTATTGTTTTCTATTTTTGTAATATTTTAAAAACATTAGTCTCTTTATATAAGCAGAATGGTAGGGGCGCAACAGTTTTAATTCATTTATCTAATTTTTCCTGTACCATTTTAGTGCTGGAATTTGAGTTGCGGAAAGCGAAAGAAACAATTCGTGCTTTACGGAATCAGCTCACCTTAGCAACAACTGGTACGTAAATGGTTTAAAGTTGTGTTTTAAAGCATGGATCTGTCTTTGTTATTCCGTTAAAAATCGTTTATTCCATAACATTATGACTTTCTGCAGCTGAAAGGTGTAGAATTGCGAGCCCTGCATTCCCTGAAAATGTTTCCAGGGGGGCATGAACCGGAGGCGCCCGATTTTGCCAGGGGGCATTTTGCAACAGAAAAAGGATCAAAATCGTGCCAGAAGCACTTCCAAAACGCTTTTTGTGGAGAGAAGAAACTATTCTCAATTTAGTTTTGACAAAATTGACAAAATTTTTGGCTTAAGGGTGGAATTTTAGCACAAATTTTTGATCAAATTTTATATACTTTGGGTTCTTACCGAGTGAAAAAAGTTGCCAAGAGGCGATGAAACGAGGGAGCCTAAAATTTTACCAGGTTGAACAAACTTTGGGGCCCCAGTTTGGGGTGCTCAAGAATTATGAATTAATAGTATTTTCAACTACATGGTACATTGAGCTTTAAGCTTTTATTTTAGAATGTCTATCCTGCTACTATACGTCTTTATATTTCGGCTAAGTATCTAAGAATTATAGGTTAAGCATTCTTAAGTTTGGGTTAAATAACTTGATTAAGTTTACTGTAACCGATTCATTTTAATTCAAATATATGCAGCAGTATATTCAGAGCTGTCATTCAGCCATGGTTATATTGTTCGGGCTTTCAGGATATGCAGCATCAAAGAATATTTTAAAAATTATTTGAAAGAATTATTATTAGTAAAGAAAAAAGTTTGTAAGCAAAATATACTAATAGGTTTATCAATAAACATATGGATATCGGCTTTTAAGAATTTTGAAACATGTGTAAGATTAACGGTATATATAATATGATGTAAGAAATGGCGCTAGAGATATTTCTAATTAGATATGTACAAGTTTAAAAATTTAATGGTCATGCATTTCAAACTCCGTTAACAAACAGTTACCGTGTTTAGTTAAACAACGCATATATTCAGAACGTAGCGAAACGTAGTGGAGATTGTGTGTTGCAGTGGTGAAATCTTTTAAATTCCGTCTGTGTGTGTGTGATCGGCCATAACTCGGGAACGACTTAGTAAATCCACGAGCGTTTTTTTATTTGGAGTCTGGTTGCGGGGTCATGAGTGAAAATGTAGATTTTTTGCCCCATTTCAACCTATTTTGGTACCCGTCACGGAAGCAAGGTTATTTTTACGGGGGTATGGCGCCGCCATGCTTCATCGACCAAAAATTCCTAATTTTACTGTTACGTCCTAGGAGGTTGATTGCTTGCACTTGGGGATTTTGGGACAAGGGAAACTTATTGTCGGTGCTAGTTTTGTTCTAACTTGTGCGGTATTGTGCGATATCCACATATAGCATGTTGACGTATGCTATCGAGAGCTGATTAGCTGCACGCAAAAGGCGTAGGTATATCTATTCTTCACTACGTTCTGCATACTGGATAGAGTTACAAGTACTAAACTGATCAGGATTATACAATTCAAGTTTTTATGGAATTATACTGATCAAGTTTATGCATTTGAAGTTTATATGAAATAGTGTTTGCTTTGATGCTCATGAACCTTATTTGCTGGCGTATTTTTCCACCGGGTCACTAGCAGATCTGTTAAAAAATATAGCAATTTTTTAATCTAACAAATGCAATTAATGCTTATATAAAACAATTTCTGGCTCCTGCATTAATAACTCTCTGGTTTCTGTATTTCTTAAAAGTTTGCGAGTTGGCATGAACTGGGCGCCCTGGTCAGAACTGAGGTGCTTTGGAGTCTGCTATAGGAAGTGGACTGAACGGGAGGTCTCTTTAAACCAAATTTTTAACCCTTTTTTGCTGAAATTAATCAAATTTTTAACTTCGGAAAGGGATTTGAATATAAAAAAGTTGCCAATTTTTACGTCCAAAGAGTTGCTGTATTGGCCGGGGAAGCCAAAAAAATTTGCCAGAGGGCCACAGACCCACACCGTTGTTTGCCAGGCAAGAGGCATCGAAAAATACCGGCCCTTCCGCTTTGGAGAAGCCATACTCTTTTTCACTGTAACATTTAGCAGCCGAAATGAAATGCATGGGATGCAGTGCTCGATATACTAAGACTAACTCTTACAATCACGTCTTATATGAAGCTTTGACTACGCCTATAATTAAATCGTCGCCATGCTTCCCGAACTCCGTACATTAAGCATTAAGAACAAGGTGTTCGTAATCATATAACATCCAACCCCTAAAGATGACACAGCCCACAGTATTCATCGTCGTAACAGAGCAAAAAATTCTGCTGGTAATTAAACTTTAGCATACAAAATTGCAATGTTTGACTTGACATCACGTCCCCTGTAAAACTGTTCTATACGTTCCTAATCGACGAATGGCAGTAAGAAACAGATGTTAGTTCCCAACGTTATAGTCACTGTTGGCTGCTGCATATTGTTATCGGAAATACACGAACTAAATGCATTCACTGAATATACTTATTTTTGGTTATTTCTGTTTTAAGCGAAACGATACATCTTGGCTTAAAATTTTCAATTCTGATTTTTCTTGTATTTTAGAAGACGTAACCACACATCAACGCATGTCCTCGTCGATGTACTCATGTGGAGCCAATAATTCAAGTCAAAACGCTACAGCTAACGACAATTTCAATGAGTCGACAAGGCTATTCTATGTCGGCGGCAGCCCAGCTGCTGCCGAAACTGGGAATGTCTCAAATCAAGCCTCAAATCAAATCAGTACTACTGAGGACCCAGCGGGCAGATCCCAGGGGGCTCAGGTTGAAATCATGGCTTTAGCGGCTACAACAACATCAACAGCGATAGCCACAACACCAGTTATACCACGGAGTACGTCGTGTGAGCAGGTGAGTGTGACCGTGCGAATTGGAACTATTTGTGCGCTGCCGCGTAGCTTGCTCATTGAGTCGGAAAAAGTACAAAACGTTTAAATTACATAAAGTTGTTTTCGTTGCTTGCCACCGGAAAGTGTGTTGTCTGTGTAATTGATTATGGAATGCTGGAAAGTTGTGTTAATCTGAAGGGCCTATAGATTGCTTATAAATAATTTTACAATGATTCGAGTGTAAATAGGCAATGTATTACCCTGCCTTTACCTGAAACTAAGCGTAAGCGTATTCATTAACTTATTCGTAAACATGTTTATAGTTATATAACATTATTTATAGTACGCAACAAAATGGTATACGGAATCGCAATTAGACGGAGTGCCTATCTACGTGTTTCTGCTTGATTCTAGTTTTGTACTTTTCTTTGCTAATATTGTAGATGTATTGTTTTGAATTCCTTTAGAATGGCACATCACCGGCTGAATTAGTAAACATAGCTGAACCGCTGGGCGCGATGAAGTCGGCAAAGACGCGTGTACCGTTTATTTTACGCTACTTCAAATTAATGTATCCTCTTAATCCAGGGTCTTGCGCCTCATTTATTCTCAGAGTACGTACGCTGTGCTGTATAATATAGTCGACTGTGGTGTCGTTAGTTCTGATACTATATTTTGGCTAGTTTCACAGATGTCCCGCCATTTCAGGCACAGCTAATTTTCTAAATTTGTTTGTCACTGGTTGCTATGCAGGATTTAGGGTAACAGTGGAGCTCAAAATATGTTCTGCGCGTCCCAATCGTCGTACAGTTTTACATATGTGTGTATAGGAGGCGAGGGGTCGGGGTACTACATTTGAGGGGCGTACCACTCCAGCCATATTTAACCACCCGTCTCTTCCACTCCGCAGCAAAGCCGCGTTGAAAATTTTGGGGCATTTGGCAAAATATGGGTCAATGTAAGAAAATTGTTTAAAAATTAAGAAAATTTGGGCAAAATGCTGGCACGAACTCCGAAATATACTTGCATAATTTGGAAAACTTATGAATCCTAAAAATTTTATTAATTGACCCCCACCCCCCTCCGGCTGGAAACGTCTACTTCCTAGATCCGGTGGTTCTTGGACACTTCAATTAGGCCATGTGTTTTCGTATTCTCTTGACAAGGAAACAACGGACTGTGTGAAGCGGTATCGTCTTAATAATTTGACCACTGTACATCGGCAACGACCGCTTCACTTTCGATGATTAGTTCTTTACAACAGTCATTGATCAACTTGGATAGTTGTTGATTGATCCCATTTGTGATATTCTGCTCTGGCACTTTTGTAACTCAAACGCAAAAGTAGTCTTGTCAGATTACTGCTGTATAGCGTCGTATCTATTATAAACCACAAATTTGTCTTCTGGTTTGATAAAAACAAAATTTCATTCTGCTCAAAAATATCTGTCGGAAATTAGTTACCGTCTCAACCAAATATCTTCGATTTTTATCTGCTGCGTCTTGAGATCTGCCTCAAGATCATACATACCTGTTGTACATAAATACATATTTATAGTACACCTAAAGCAAAAGTGTATAAATTTTTAACCGATATTCTGGTTAATCTGCCTATATCTTTCTACAGTCGTATTCATGTTCCGCCCGAAAGGCAAAAACATTACCTGTGATTTTGATTTGTGTTCACATATGGTTTAAAAATTATAATGTAGTCAGTCCGTATTGCAGCGTCCTCGAATTGCGATTCCGATCAAACCACACGAAGAGCGAGCGCTGAATTTTCTAGTCAACGAATATCTTCTTCAGCACAATTTCAAACTAACAGCAGTTACGTTTTCGGAAGAAAATCAGGATCAGGTAAGCAGTCGTAGCATATCTGGAATGCGGCTTGTTCTTTCTGGCTTTTCATCGCAAGGATTAGCTATTATGCCGAAGAATTATTTACTATATTTCAAAATCATATGTCAAGTAGTAGGTTATATTATAGCCAAGGTGTTGAATTATGAGTGTTGAATATGTAATTTATGCGCGACTAAACTTAACCTGCGCCCACATACAATCCTATTTTATAAAACACGATGTCGAATCCATACGCAGTGTTACGGAACAAGCAATACAAGCAATTCGATTCACTGCTAGCTTAGAAGTCGTGATTTGCAACCGGCCATTGACAGTTCTGTGACTATTATAAGTTGTCAGTGCAGATTTGTCTCTTTTCGCGAACAAATTCAACGTAAATGTGACAGAGTAAGAAAAGGGTCCTGTACTTTGTCAGCGATTGTTCGCCAACATAACTTTTTCGATTCAAAAGCGATAAAATTTCGTTCATAAACAATTTGAGTGTTCTGGAAAAAAGTGGCCAATTTTTGCTTCATAAGATAGAGTTCGGTAACGCATATTTTTTCTAAAAACAAAATAGGATAGCCGCTGGGTGCAGGTTAAGTTTAGCCGCGCATTAGAGAGATGTGCATAGCTATACTGAGCTTTAAATTACAACATGAGGCACCAAATATCAGCCACTTTGATGGAATAGTTGAAAAGTTATACCGATTATTGCGCTCGTAATTTTCAAGTACGTAGATGACGAATTGCTGTACAGAATGATACCAAACACACCTATATAGCTCCAACAATGTGGAGATATCATTTTTGTGTATTTTGGCTCCCATGGGCCAATTGAAAAATACTTTTTGAGCCAATCCTACAGCAAAATAACAACAATAGCAGCGCACTGTTTTTGCAAATATTTAAATGATAAATTGCACTACAGAGCGAGACCTAACACACCTATATATAGCTCGAGGTGTTGGGGATATATATTGTTTTCGTGCCTTTTTTGTCTCATGGACACATTTTAGAACCCGTTTTTACCCAAACTCTGCATTATAAGAACATCTAGCAAAGCGCTATATTCTGGTTTAAAGAGACTCTTATTTGCTCTATAAAATGAGCCTAATTTGACTATGATATCTGCGCCGCTTGTCAATTACAATAAGTGACGGGATTTTTAGGGCCCCTTCAGGACCCGACACGAGCCCTTTTGGGTCAATTTGTCCAGCCAAAGTTGAATTATGCGTGTAGCTCCAAAAACACAGAAACGGACACCGTAGAAATTTACCACTATTGTTCTTTTCGCTTATTTCACTCAGTCACTCAAAATTAACTCATATTTTTTTTACATGATTTACACATTAACAATAGTTATTGAAAGGATATTTAAACCAGCAGAAGAACATGTTTATAGAATGGGTTGTCTGTACAATATGTAATGTCAAAAGTTTATGGTGAACCACTGAAGAAGAGTGTGACAGTTATCTCGCGCTACGTCTATGCGGTGAGATGACGCAGTCCATTTTGCGTCATCTGTCCCACTTTTAGGGTGGGGCTAAGGTTCCCAGTTTTCCCCACTCACAACTTTCATCCTGCCCCCTCTGCCTTCCCGACAGTTCTTTAGTTTCGCCCAAATTTTGTTCCAAATCCGGGAAAAATAACCAAAAGTAATTAAATTTGGGAGAGAGACAGGGTAAAAAATGGGAAAATGACCACCCTAAAATTTGGACATGATTTTAATTGAGACGGACAGACCAAAACTGGGAAACATGTTCCCTCACCCGCTTAGAGTGGCACAGAGGACGCAAAAATAGATCCATTCATCCCATAGCGTATATAACGTAGTATGACATGATTGTAACACTCTTCTTCAAGTATTTATCATGAACTCTTGGCAATATTTTTTTACAATGTATAGCATGTTTATTCGTTTTCATAACTCAAAATAACATAAAAGCAATGTAAGACAAAAAGAACATGAAAAATGGCCTGTTGAACGCGATTATATTGCATTTGTGCCGAAATCAAACAGCTTTGTTATAACATAGCCAACTGCTTGCCCAGTAGTACATTATTTTGAGCCCTAACGGTGCTTCATAATAAAGTGGGTGATACAGATTTTATAATATGCGCCAGAAATATCTGTTCCGTTTACATTGAACATTAATTTTGTCTGGCGGGTACTGTATGTAGATAGTTCAAACGCAGCTTGTTGACATACAAACAATTGACATCACAAAATACGAACATGATAGTACGGTTGTTTTTAACTCGGTCGTGCACCCAATTATACGGTGAATTAGAAGGTAGACTGTAAAACGATAAGCTATAACACTGACATAACGATTATACAAGCTATAATCGGAGAATGTTATCAGTATTAATGTTTCACTCACACAAATTTTGAACGATTTTGTTTAGCACCGCGAAGGAGCTCGGAGTAATTTGAGGGAGCGGCCCATTTATAGTCCGATTTGTTAATATTTTTTCCGACAGATATGTCTGAATCATTGGATTGAATATCTATATTCTAAACTTTTATTACCTCTATTCATCGCTTACCAGTGGATTAATTTAGAAATAACGCCTGAATTCGTCGTCTATAATCATTATAGTATTTTTATAGGATTTTGACGACTGGGACGAAGTAGGATTGAACATTCCACGTCCATCGGATCTCGTTTCGCTGTATCGTGAATATGGCCGTTGCCTTCCGTCGTACACTCGATCAAAAGACGTTGCCGTCATGGCTGACCTTGATGTTGCTGCAATGAATCCGTTTTTCGAAGACGAGCTTGAATCAACGTCCACAATACTTAATCGATTGGTAAGTTGCAAAAAATGTTGACGTAATTTATGGGGAGTTGTTTAATGCCGTTTGACTTTGACGTAGGTTCTTATCATGTGATGTTGCTTCATGTGCAACGTTGCTTATGAAATGATGCTGGTTGTTCGTTATTAAGTGTTACAACAAACTGCTCTTATTAAGTGTTTTTCTATTCTGAATTATTAAATATAAATTATTGTTGAAATCAAGACCTAGGTTATGAAACGATCCCAATTTTTTAACCCATAAACATACAGTACGCGCCAGAACTGACTTGCCTTGCGATAGAGCTGGCGTCGAACTAACAAGTTCTACAATTACATTTTGTCAAGTAGTGCGTGAACACCAGTCAGGTTCAGTTTCCTTGCGTGATTGTATTCCTGTCATGTCTTTTTTAAATATAAGAAAAATTCTAAAACAAAAAAATTGTAAGAAAAACTGTTTTGAAAAACGTTTTCATTGTTTTTCATTTATTTTTTGTTAAAAGGTTTATTCTTGTCACGTTAATGAAAAAACATTAACTGGTAATTTATTGTTCCAGAACGAAGAAAATTCGCTACTGCTGTCGAAAAATACAACGCTAAACGAAGAAATCGACAGCTTAACACAGGAGAATTCTCTACTTCAAAAGTATGTTTATTGGTTTTATTGAGCGGAGCGAGGCGAAGCCGAGCGAAGCATTTTTATTTTCTCTCTGGGAGTAAAAAGGTCGATGTCCGTCCGTTGGTTCGTTCGGTCCGACGGATCTCAAGAACCACTGAACCGATTTTAAAAAACTTTTTTTGTTTGAAAGCCTATCATGTCAGAGTGTGCACCTGATATTTGGGATTAAAAAATTTTGAGTGATTAAGTAGTAATTAGCTAATTAGTTAAGCTTATGCAGCTAAAATAGGGAATTTTGCAATATTTGTGTTATTTATTGAAATAGAATCCTTTCGATCAAACCACTATAGGGTTTTTGGGTCGAAGAATTCAACTATAATATTTTTACCAATAATAAAGCCATATGCCCTATGCAATGTAGTTACAAGAACATAAAATTGAGTACATTCTTAATGCCACAGCCCAAGCTCCGCTAACAAATGTAGTTCCACTACCGAATAGTTATTTTCTGTCTGGGAGTAAAAAGGTCGATGTCCGTCCGTTCGTTCGTTCGGTCCGACGGATCTCAAGAACCACTGAACTGATTAAAAAATTTTTTTTGTTTGAAAGCCTATCATGTCAGAGTGTGCACCTGATATTTGGGATTAAAAAATTTTGAATGGTGAAATAGTAATTAGCTAATTAGTTAAGCTTATGCAGCTAAAATAGAGAATTTTGCAATATTTGTGTTATTTATTGAAATAGAATCGTTTCGATCAAACCACTATAGGGTTTTTTGGATCGAAGAATTGAAATATAATATTTTTACCAATGATAAAACCTTATGCCCTATGCAATGTAGTTACAAGAACATAAATTGAGTACATTCGTAATGGTTTTAAATTTTCCTGTTTTTATGCTTTTAGAATGGTTACCCCGTAAATGGTTTACAGCATGGTTTCTGACTAATCTTTAATTCCTGAATGTTAATACAGTTTGTATTTTGTGCAAAATAGGGATGCATTTGCGCAAAGTTGAATAAATATTATGCACACCTATATTTAAAATGTACTTCTTCGTCTAATCACAAGCGTGCGCAAACCCGAACGAATATAATTTTGTCTAAACAAGGACGTGCACAACCCCGGACGCATGCAATTTTAGTCTGGACGCGGTCGAGCGCGAATTCTTTGGTTTTTGCGGACTTACATATTTATCGGCAGTTGTATACGAGGCATTGCCTTCTACGACTTATCTGACGGACCCTAGCGTGCCATAGCTATCAGAGGAAAATCAGATGTGTGTATCGTAACGATTGACCGCAATAATTGTTCTGTATATCTAGCAACGGAAAATTTTAGCTTTTTTTCATCAGTCAGGGAGAAATTTGAGAATATTTTACTAAAATATTATGGAAAACTTCTCTTATCGCTTAGCTAAACGCAGAGAATTTCGCTAATTTTTAGCAACACAAGAAAGTACGTGTGTACTGAGAAAGCAAAAATTCATTTGCATAAATTGTTTGAGAATATAAGGAAGGTCGAAATACCTTTCGGCCTCTTTCCCCTATTTGAATAAGCCAATGTGTGAGCGCACTTGACGCAAAAATCAAATCCTTTCATAGTATTCAGCGACCATTTGAGTCATGCAGGTGAAAATAGATGAGAAAAAATCCCTATCGTCTCGAATTTTTACAACATCCTAGATTAGAATTGAGAAGGGCTCGAAATATTCGATCCGGCCTATTGGGAATCGAGGTCGGTCATGCCTGAAACTGTAAAATTTCGGCACATTGCTTTTTTTCAAAATTTCATCTTTGTTAATTTTGTGCATTTGTATAGTTCACTACTCGTTTTGCGAGATACTGTGCTTTTTAGCAGAAACGCTTTCAAGCATACCATTTTCAATATTTCTTTATTAATTGCGCCTTAAATAAACTATATTCGCACAACCATATCCAAAAAAACTAGTTACCCATGAAACACACCAGTACAATTATATATGCTAATAAAAACACTCGGGACCAAAGTTTGTCGTTAAATTCATATAATATATATATAAATTATATATATATATATATATATATATATGAATATAATGTATGCATACATATATATCAGGGAGTAACCGGAATTCCGGTTTCGGCCAAAATCGTGTTTCCGGTTGCGGTTCCGGAAAAGGGCAAAAACCATACCGGAACCGGAATTCCGGTTTAAAAAGTTTGTTTGAAATTTTCCACCTTTTTTGCTTCACCTGTGATCCAAACATATGTAATATATATTTATACAATGATCAAGCTCCAATACAACCAAGCAAAAGAAAAGATTAACTAAGCAATTTGACGTTTGAAACGTAAGTAGGGCACATAATTTCAGTTGGAATTTTTCATAACCTGCAGGAGTTTGTTAACAAATCAAAGCCACGCTTGTAGCAGCTATTTTACACATCCAGAAATCTGTGGGGTGCGTTTCAATTAAACCGGTCAAACTCGGTAACGGAGTATGGCTTACGCAGAAGTACTTAGGGTATGCTTGGCTAACGTAAATTTCTTCAAGAACCCGCCAATGCGCTTGTAATCTTGGTAAATCAGTCTAAATTGAAGTAAACTAACGTTATCTGCAACGCAGCTAGAATCTGCTTTCTTGGCAAAGAACTTTATTTATTGAAACTGCGAGCAGCATCACAGTGTGTCTCGTTTATAGCATTCTGATTAGAAAGTTATCATCATTATCATCTAAGTTACGGGCACTGTTTGTCCAAAACTTACGGGCACTAGCCTAAACAGTGTTCCTGACCACTGAACAGAAATTACCTTCTATTATTTTCTGTTGGAATCATATAAACCAATTTCAAGTTTCCTACAGAAGAACATGTAACAAACGTATCTGTAGTAAAGGAAGGCGACTGGAGACAAAGCGAAAGTGTGTATTCTACGCTCCAAGCTTTGTAAACATATTCGATTTGACGCAGTATAAGCAATGGTGTATAGTGGAAGGCATTTTTTTGCTCTGGGTATCCAAAAATCGACACATTTGATCGATAAATAAACATTATTAGCTTCCTCAATCTCTTTAAAGTTTCAGAAAGGCAATAATACCACCGCAATACATTAAGTTTAATGTAAAAGTTATTTTTAATGCATTTTCAATCCACTATACCTTGATTTCTTCCTTCATCTGTTTTACTATATATAAATTTCGAAGACCAAGTTCCGGATCCGGTTTAAATTGCACAATTCCAGTTGCTGGTTCCGGTTCCTTCAAATTTCTGTTCCGGTTATTTATATAATGATTGTATTATTCGACTAAAAACGCACTAAATCTGGCCTTTTTTATGAAACTGTGCAAATGTGACTATTTCGCACAAAAATTTCCATTTCTAATATTTTTCTTTTGTCTAATAAATTGCGCCTTAAACAAATCCTGCGTGCCCAGCCCAGGCGTCGAACCGCTCGGTTGTAAAGGATACAAACGATAAAAAGAAAAAGTGAAATGTGCCCTACAAAAATTGTTAAAACGATTCCGCGGCTATCTAACTGTGTACTAATCATTCGATCTTTGACTAGTGGTGAGAACGTATTGAAAATTTTCGGCTTGGTCCGCTGTCTGGTAATCGGGGTTGGGCTGAAAGCAAGCGTTGGTTAACTTGTTAATCCGATAATCGTTTATTGGACAATTACAGCATCTGAGAAACTTATAAAAAATTGGAAAATTTAGCTTTTTATCAAAGCATTTTTAAACTTGGATACGAAGGTCGAATATGACTGCTCATAAAAATATTTGCACAGTGGGCAAGTTAAAACACCAGATGAAACAAATGTGCGTCTCTGATTTGGGTTATAACCTAAAATGTTGGGTGACCCAATGTAACCAAAATGACAAATAGTCAATTATAACCTGAAATATTGGTTGACTCTATATAAGCGAAATGACAAATTATCAGATATAAGCGTCAGATTTGGAATTTTTAACCTGAATTATATCGACGGTAGAACTGAAACTAACAAAGGAATAATGGGATATCATTAGGCGTATAATAAAAAATTAGAAAACCCAGCCATTGAATGATGAGCTATTCAATGGTGTACCGGTAACCGCTGTTATAGGAAATTCCAGCCGCTTCAATTCAATTGGTTTCCATTTTTTGAAAGCTTCTTCGATTAAAAGAGATGTGAAGTATTTATTCGTAAAGAACAACAGTGTACACTTATTTATTAATGGTTTTTTAACGGAAAATGTTTTTAGGGAACTGGAAAAATGTCGCACACTTAATCTCGCACAATCTCAGTCAATTAGTGTCGATGCTAGTCAGGTTGTACCACCGTCGTCACATATACGTAGTCAACAACATAATACTCTGAATAATACGTGTTATACCGTGACATCTCCTGCCGTAGCAACAACTGTGATAGCTCCACATCATTCTCCCCATCATGGAACGTCGAGATTGCACGATTACAACGAGTCTTTGACTCCAGTGGCCGCCGATGGAGAGAGGCCGTCAACCGCAGCAAGTTTGGGACCGGATGATTGGGAGTCGAAAAGGTAATAATAACGGGTTCTTGGGCTGTTAGTTGAGCTTGCTTGGAGTCGAAAAGTGTATTGTGAGCTAGAACTGCCAATTTTTTATGGGAACGTTTAAACGAAATATTTCCTACAATACTCACCTGAATAGACAACTATCAAGATTCGTCTCTGTTCTGGCTTGATACTCTCTTGGTAGAAAAGCGCGATAGAATTTAATTTTGTGGCGCGCAGTATGGCTATTTCGCATGTTGCTACTAGTGCGGATTGTCATTTGAATTTATTTTAGATATGACCAGCGTACGGGAATTGTGATTATTGACGGAGGCAAGACGAGCCACCGAAGGTGGCGAGTCGCAGCCGGAGGCGTACATTTAACTTTATATATATCAATATACTAGACGCAAAATTTCAATTTTCTCTGTGACTTTTTTTTTGTTTGTCACAGACAGGTCTGCAGGTTGAACGCCTGGGCCGATTTTAGAAATTTTTTTTTCTTCGTGTTGCATATTCTCTTGCGGAGTGCCCTTTCATTGAGCACTTTTTTCTACGAAAATTGCTTTGTACTCAAAATTAAGCAAATGTTGCTCAAACTTAGGGATTTTTGCCATTTTTTCAGCTTTTTCACCGCATCTCGACAACCGTTCGTGCTATTTCGGCGATTTTTTACATAAAATGTATTTTCACGTTTTCTAAACAGCTGTATATAACTGATTGACGTATTTTTTTTTCTTCTCTTTCCTTAAAAATTAAGAAAATTCTCTTAAAATTGACTTAGGGAAACCTAAGTTCATCATATCTCGACAACCGTTCGTGCTATCTCGGTCATTTTTTGACATAACATGTACCTTCACGTTTTCTAAAAGACTGTATACGAGTGATCTACTTACCTTTATAAATTAAGCAAAGTCTCTTAAAAATGAGTGAAAAATTATTAAGTGTGTTATAACTTTTGAATGACTCGGCCGATTTGGACTAAATTTCATTGATGGGTACAACTTGATAGATGTATTGTCATTCTACTGTATAAATAACTAGACATTTTCATGTCTTCCTCTTATTATTGTTACCAAAAATGTTAGAAATTCCACAAGCTGTATGCACTATTCACGCCGTTGTTAACCACCATGCCTCCGTCACCCACGTTTACGTGTTACTAGTTTATGATATTCGTCTTCCAAATTGTACAGACAAGTATAATTATTGTATAGCAGTTATGGACTGAGATGGTTCGTAGCATTGGCATCTTAGACTTCCGTGCCGCCACGTAGAGATTTGGCTGGATGATGGGTATAGTATAGGACGCACGTATTTCGGAAAAAATGGTTATACGGACGGGTATCCTGAGAATTAATGCCCGTACGGTGAGAATGTATATTGTTACGTGAACCACCTTGAAACTTTACATAGTTTTATTTTTATTACTTAGTTCGGCAAGGAACAATAGACGCCGGCTTGCATATAAATTGGTACAGTATTTGATTAAGCGATTTTTCTTTAGTGTAAATATTTCGGTAATAAAGTGATCGTAGCAGTTGTTGATATTGAAAGATATCGTTTTTTTCTTGGCCCATACTTATCCGAAAAGACCTATATTGCTCCAAACCGTTATTATAAACATAGTAAGGCGGACCAGGTGCCCTGATGTAATATTTATTTTCAGGAATGTCTCGTCTAGTTTTACAAATGAGCTGTTATCAAGCGTTGCATCAAGTTGTAGCTGCGTTGGTGCTGTCGGTGACGAACAAATATTAATAAACGAGGTGAGAGTGAATTTTTCACTAATAAATTATGTCTAAATGTGTTATTTATTATTTTTTGATCATTTCAATGAGCTTTTAGATGATATGTTGACCCTATCGATATATGAATATATAACTAGTAACTAGCAAGCGAGGATGAAACGGAGCGAGCGTGTTTTAATTTTCAAGTTATTTTGTTTAAGCATCTGTAACAGGTTGTGTTTGATGGGTATACATACCATCGCGAAACCCCTTGAATCCTAAACCCATTGAGAACCCTAAAACTTCGTCGACCCTAAACCCGCCGAAAACAACTGATAACGTATAATGTATTTGTGCTGGCTTCTAGATAACCAAACCGTGGTATTCAGCCTACTAAGAAAACGTTTATAGACAATTCTTGGTGACTTGTACGCATTACGTAACCAAACAACTGAAGAAAGGCTATATTCTGGAAATCAAGTTAATTGGCCCTAATAAACCCATTGAGAAGTCACGAAATATGCACCATGTACACTAGATAACCAAATCAGTGAATTGACGGAAATATAATTTTTAACGGAACCACAAACTGTCCATTTCACTATATAATAAATTGTAAAATAAGTGCGGAAATGTAGATCGTCTGGCTTTGAAATGAGCTAAAAAATGACCGCTATATTTTCCTTAATGTGTGTTATTATTATCTATTTGCGACGTTAAGAGAGCACATACAGCAAAAAAATTCGCCCTATTGCTTTCATTATTAATATTGATATAAATGGCGTTTTGTTGGGTTTTCTTTGGTCCAGTATTATATGGCTCCCACTATTCATTTCATATATATATTCTTCCTACTATTCATCATTGCGTTACGTTGTAATTAGGTGCCATGCATTGATCGTAAACTAAGCGCAATTTTACTCCGATTCCCTCGTCGCTACATCACATCAATACCGGGGTTGTATGTTATTCAGAAGGAATCTTCGAAATTGCGTTCCCTGGTTTTGCAGCAAGACCTACTATCTTAACACATGCCCTATAATAGTCGAAACAAGCCGTAATAAAGCTTCGAAACCATTTGGTGCCACCAGTTCGTTGCTTTTCCCTGTGACAAAAACGTTGGAATGTCATATGTTACTGCGCATCAACGCTCCGGTGCAGTTTGCAAGGAGATAGCCAGAACGGATTTCGGAAAAGACACTCCACCACCTTGATACCATTATCAGTGATGGACTGAACCGCAAAACGTCACGTGAATGTTTGTTGCCGTCGGTTTGGATTTCATCAGTGCCTTCGATACTGTGCATCACGCAAAAATCCTCCAAGATCTTTATGGATCAGCAAAAAGCAATCACACGGTGGATCCCTGCAAACATCAACGAAATGCGTTCAAATATCCAAGCCGAAGCTGCGAAATCGCGAACAGAGCGTGCCGCAAGTAGGCGTATTATCGTCGATTTTGTTCAATATCTACATGAAAAGCCTGCCAAAACCACCACCAGATATCAGAGTGATAATACCTGTTGCTACTTCAGGGCCAGTCGCCACCTTTGTTCAAAAATTCAATCAATACCTGTCCTACGTAAGCGACTCGTGAGCATAAAGCCCTCCATCGCAGTGCTGTAGCCAATAAGCACATGTTTGCTTTAAACCTTTGTGCTAGGCGGCTACACTCCAGCAATCGTTGATGAACAAAGAGTCTATGAAAGAGTCATCTATGGACTGCTCAACGCTTGCTCAAGTTCGATTCGAGTGTTGACTATTTCTCAACACCTGGCTTGAGCGCGTTTGTAAGACAGTCTCCGTTGAATCTTTGACCCAAGTGTGATAATCGCTCCGCATACCACATCTCATCTGTTTGAAATTATTGCTAATTATACCGAACTGTCTACTTTCGATGTATGGAGAAAACCTCAAGCATTGGCCACCTATTTTAGCCTCAAGAAGTCAATTAGCATGTCTGCAGCTACATCGATGAATCAATCAATAGTCTCTTCATTATGCGAGTGAACTGTATCAATGACAGTACTAAACTTCTGCATAATTTTATTTACAATAATTACAAACGACTAGATGATGCTTGAGACAATTTATGTTAGACATGCTTACAGTAATGCAAAATACAAGAAATTGTATAGGTTTCCATGCCATGTTCAAGTTCGAAAGTTTCGATCTAAGTTCTTCTAAGCAACCTACACTTCGTTATCATCACCTATCAGGTTAGCACTTTCCCCCATGAATTAATGCGTATAATATAGCACAACGTTGAATAAACTTTTTTCGGAGCAGCGGCTTCGCACTCTAGCCTAGTGTGGAAATTTAGGGATGGTTTCTAGCATGAGCTATTCACTTTTCTGTTGGAAGTAATTTATTAGGATCATTTTTCAGCTAATAATCTTTCCGGTATTATTCTAATGTAAGCAATTTAAAGAGTGTTGTGTTTTAGACTGATAGTACGTGCAGCACATCTTGAAAACGAGACATGTATAATAATAATAAGTAATGAAATTTGAAGCTAAGATGCAAGTCATACTGGTATAATTACGGGATAATATGAATATTTGCGATATATAAGGAAGTGTATAGTACAGCAGCGCCGAGCTCTAATAAAACAGGTGATATTTTTATTCTTTATTGATTTCAATGAATTACGGCGGCAGTGTCATTGGCCAGCGCATACTTATTTTTTTATCTTGAGGAAGGGATACATGCATAGTCTGTTACACATTTTCGCGTAATTGTATTATTCGTGCACTTCGCGGAAGTGAAATTCGTGCTATGCCTTTCTCGATATACTAAGCATCAGCCTTAGCCTTAGCCTAAGCTGTATGAGAAATGTATTAAGTCGGGGGGGGGGGCTACCGCCCCCAACCCATCCTGCTCTAAGCTATTCTTTTTTCTGACGTTATAACGTCCGTCTGCTACAGTTGACATGGGCCTTAATTTTAGTTTGACCATTTGGAGATAATTTCACTCGAGTCACTGGTTACAACTCTGGCGCGATCGTTACCTCATATCGTTCCAAATGTATTATTAAATAAGCGCGATGTAAGTCTTCTTTATTGTTAATGATTTAACTAATTATTTAGAACATAAGTACTGGCGCTGTTCTAATTGTTTGGAGATCTCAACTGTTCAGACATCAAAATTATTGGAAAACAATTATATATTCGTACTCTGCGTGGCACTCGTGGGTCAACAGGACCAAATTTAATCCCCTGAAACCATTTTTAAGTTTTTCGATTTTTCTGCGCTATTTACCAAGGGCTTTTTACCATTTTACCTTGAGCCTAAAACCGAAAAAATCTTCGATCACACTGAACGGGTAGCATTGGATCCGCTTGACAAGAAGAATTGAGCGGTATTCAACTTTACAACTTTTAGCGCGGTGGCAGTTTATTAAGTAAACAATTAGTGTTTGTGAACTGCTATCTAGCTAAAAGCGATGGAGCTTCCAGGCATCATAATTTTGAATGGCGGTGTATGGACTATAAATATTGTCGCCGAAAATTTTTTATCCGAGAAAATTCGTTTTACCAGTGGCCGCATCTCCCTTGACAATACTGTATTACTTACAATCTGAGCCATAAACGGATCACTTAACACGTTTTGTTAAAAAACCACACACGGTAACATATACATATATAACTGACTTTTAGATACATCGTAATGTTGGGGGCATAATTATGTTCACCGCCCTAGACTTACCGCGCTAATGTTTTCCAGCTTTCTAGCACATTGTTATTTACCAAAAAATATAGGTAATATAACCCTACGACATGTCTCCCATATACATAGCTACCGTAGTATACAGGGTGTCCACGCCGAGGAAAAATCTGGAGAATCCTAAAAATAGGGCGGTGTCCTGTGCAATCGTGGAATCTACTGAGGCTGTAGTACATCTTTTAGCAAATCCTGGAAGTTCGATCCAAGTGTCCTGGAAACTGGCGGGTATCTGTAGCTAAATATTACAAGTGAACGTCAACAGTTTGCAAATTTTTTTCTCAAAATTACCGACTTATTTTTTCGTGACATAGGCAAACTACCTTTTATCCTAAAAGATTCAGCGACACTCGCGGCAGCGTGGACGGACACGTTGAAGGCAGAGATCTAACCGGACCACCATTTTGTGACTCGGTGACCCAGTCGTGGCAGTGACCCGATGACCAAATAATAACAGCGATCTGGCTGATATAATTCTGTAACATCGATCAAGCAGAATTCGTAAACCGTTATTACAGATTCACCAAAATTGTGATTTCAGTTGGGCCTTAGCCAGCTACTACCATCCTGGACAGAATGCAAAAGACGTGGCTCTGTCATATCAATCAGAGTGCAAATGAGTGTTTATGAATCAGAACATATCATACCCGGTGTCCCTGTTCCTATCTCTGATATCATATTTCTAACACCTATTCTAAAGCAAAGCATCATTTTTATCCGCATTTGTGTCTGCTAAACTGACAAGAAATGCCGTAAAATCCCAGAAGTGAGCCCAGACGTGTCTTGGAACGCAGTCCAAAATGTTCTGGAAAATTGGCCAACTAGAGTGGTAGACACTCTGAGTGTAACATAACCCAGACACCATATTTAAATTTAAACACGACTATCGTGCTCAGCGCCCTATTTTTCCTATGTTTCCCGGCTTCTTGTACTACTACAGCCCTAATTATTGTTAACTTATACTTTTCACTTTTGAAACTTGTTCCTTGCATCAGATAACATGATCCCCTACACACTGAACTAGTAATCCTAGGGCCAGACCTTATCCATGATTGAAAACTACAGGTTTTTTTACGTAAGGTGACAAAAAAACATCTTAATCCATATATTCAATGTAGAGTTATAGTCAATATTCGAAAAAACCCGATATTGCGATGTTGACATTTTCCGCCTGTCTCAACTCTTGGTGAGCCGCTTTTAAAGATAGCGGCTCGAAAATTATTCCATTCGATTTCGTGTCAAAAGTTGTCCCAATTAGGGTAGACGATTTTAAGCGCAGTTTTAGGTGTTAAAATCTAAAAAAGATACCTATTACACATTTTTAGCAGATTAAAAGCCAAGCCGAGAATAGTAGAAAGTAATCAAGCAAAGCTGAAATGGAGCAACACTGATCTGGAAGAGATCTCTTTTGAGGGTGTGAGATGATTGGAGGTCCAAAGACTGTGAGGACGCAGGTGAAGATGGTGGTCGCATTCCTTGAATTCTACTCAAATAGGACAGGGCCAAAACACTCTACTGGAAGCTCAGAAATTGATTTTCTTAGTCGACATTCAAGCTTCCATTTAGAGGTTGTCGTGCATCATAAATAGAAACTTTAACTTGAGGTCGCAAAAGTTATGTACATAAAATCCTACGCCTTTATACATTCAAATGATCTTTATTCTTGATGATGATTCATTTCTACCCCCGGATGACATGTCAGGGCCATGCCCTTTCAACTTTTCACCTTGGTTGTCTGGCTAGCTATCAAGTTTGGGTCAGTATTTCCGTCGCGCATATTGCTGCCGGCTACTAAACATGTTCAATTTTGATTTATTAGATAGAAAACTATATTCCGAGGTCTGTAGGTCATCGGGGCGTAAAATACCATAAAACATTGGTATTTTGGCCTCTCCTGTACTTTGAGCGGGGGTCTTATAAATGCATTATCTTTTGTGATGCCTATCGAAACGTGATTTGTTTTTTTTTGTTGTATTTCAGTACTTTCCTACTGAAATTCTACCAGGACGCGCTTCACTTTTCTCAGGAATTTATCATGAACGGTTGGAATAACAGCGCTAATTTTAAGCTTGTTAATACAGTTTCTCATGAAAACCAATAATTGGTGATGTCATCTGGGGTGTTTGTGGTCCAACCAAGGAGGAAGTCAAATTTTACCTAAAGCAGGACCTGTGGAGAACCACCGAAATTGTAGGGAACTCCAAAATATTGGGGCTGCACTATCCCTCCGTGGCCATGACAGGTATTTGCGTTGTATTGTACGTCCATAATGCCTTATCGTTATCGTGGCGGGGGATGCCTTGTAAGCCGACCTGGTTCTCGAAAGTTCGTGCTGGTTCCGGTAATTTTTATGAAATTATATGTATGGAATTGCCTCTCACGTTTTATTTGTTGATTTATTATCATAATTTGTTGGGACTAAAATACGTAACCTATTAGTTTTTGTAACATTCACCAATTTTAGTTTTATCGAAGGCCAGTTTGCCGTATAATATCATAAAATTTATCTCAAAATAGCAAAATTTGTAACTTGTTATTATTTAATTTTGAAATCTTGCCATCTGATATTCATCGATATACAATATTCTAACCCATCACATCATTGCAAAAAGCTTCTCTAGTAGACTTTGCGCAACAACGTCTGCTAAACGACTCTCAGTAATAATATTTTATTACTAGTTTCCCTGGTTTTGCATACTGGGAGGAAACTGTACCAACAGTACGCGCCACAATGGACCGTCGCATTTCGAGCGAGTCTCGAGCATTGGCTAGCTCGAGATTTCGAAACTATTTATAAACTCTATTTTTAGAACAGATTTATTTCCAGCGAGTCGCGAGTGGGTCATTTTTGGCGGGTACTGTATGGTTCGCAGAAATATGATGTAAGCAATAGCCAAAACGTAATGTGTCGTTTATAGAACATTACGCAGCCTAAATTAATATTTTATACAACGAAGTTTGTGTACGATTGTTTTGCGTGGATCGCATTGAAAATAATGTAATCATAAAAACAAAGTATTCATTCGTTCATATAGCTATCTCCTCCATACTCCCATAATCACAATAAATACTAATCTCGGAGCTTGTGACCTTTGGTGGGCTCTCCAAATTGGTGGTGTGCGCCCTGGAATTTTCAAGTGCCTCCTGGCAAAAACCGAGTAACCCCTAGTTCGTGTCCCCTCGCAAAATTTCTTGCTTCCCCGAATCATCGCCTGTTCGCAATTTTTTTGTTTCCAATCGGTCCAAAGTACATAAAATTTGATCAAAATTCGTACTAAAATTTCGTTTTGAAGCCAAAAATTTCATAAATTTTCTCAAAATTTGCTTCAAAATCGCTTTTCTCTCCATCACAAATGTTTTGGCTGTGTTTCCAACTCGAATTTTAAGCTTTTTTAGCAACATTCCCCGTTCTGGCAACAAGTTCGGGCGCATTTTGCCGGTTCATGCCTCCTCGCAAAATTTTCAACGAATGGAGAGCCCAGCTTTGTACTGTAGTAGCAGTAGCTGACCGCATGACCCTTCCGGTAACCTTGGGAGAGTAAATTGGTTAGTAGATTCTGGTTTTAGGAACTCATTCCACTCATCCTATCCGTAACGCTGCTGCATCCCGACAAGCGCCAACGAGATGCGCTTTTGAACATGATGTTCAATTTAATCAAAAAGCCGACCGCCGAGCAAAGGTTTGTTTTTACATACCATGGTGTTTTTTTGTAAAACAATAATTCCATTGTCTGTAAACGATAAAATTTTTGACTCGACCTATATAGGGTATCGGAAGACCATCGTAAAAAATTATAGCTATGTGGGGTATCGGATGAGCGTCGTAGAAAATTCTAGCAATATAGGATATCGGAGGAGCGTCGTGGAAAATTCTAGATATATAGGGTATCGGAGGAGCGTCGTGGAAATTTCTAGCTATATAGGATATCTGACGAGCGCCGTGGAAAATTCTAGCTATATGGAGTATCGGAGGAGCGTCGTAGAAAATTCTAGCTATATAGGGTATCGCAGGAGTGTCGGGGAAAATTCTAGCTATATAGGATATCGGAGGAGCGTCGTGGAAAATTCTAGCTATATAGGGTATCGCAGGAGCGTCGGGGAAAATTCTAGCTATATAGGGTATCGGAGGAGCGTCGTGGAAAACTCTAGCTATTATATCGAAGGAGCGTCGTGGAAAATTGGAGCTATATTGGGTATTGGAGGAGCGTCAGGGAAAATTCGAGCTATATAGGGTATCGGATCAGCGTCGTGCAGAATTCTAGCTATATAGGGTATCAGAGGAGCGGCGGGAAAATTCGAGCTATATAGGGTATCACAGGAGCGTCGTGGAAAATTCTAGCTATATATGGTATCGGAGGAGCGTCGTGGAAAGCTCTAGCTATTATATCGAAGGAGCGTCGTGGAAAATTGGAGCTATATTGGGTATTGGAGGAGCGTCAGGGAAAATTCGAGCTGTATAGGGTATCGGATCAGCGTCGTGCAGAATTCTAGCTATATAGGGTATCAGAGGAGCGGCGGGAAAATTCGAGCTACAAAGGGTATCGGAGGATCGTCGTGGAAAATTCTAGCTATATAGGGTATCGGAGGAGCGGCGGAATAATTCGAGCTACAAAGGGTATCGGAAAATCGTCGTGGAAAATTCGAGCTATATGGGGTATCGGAGGAGCGGCGGGAATAATTCGAGCTACAAAGGGTATCGGAGAATCGTCGTGGAAAATTCGAGCTATATAGGGTGTCGCAGGAGCGTCGGGGAAAATTATAGTTGTATAGGATATCGGAGGAGTGTCGAGCAGAATCCTAGCTATATAGGGTATCGGAGGAGCGTCGTGGAAAACCCTAGCTATATAGGGTATCAGATCAACGTCGTGCAGAATTCTAGCTATATAGGGTATCAGAGGATCGGCGGGAAAAATTCAAGCTACAAAGGGTATCGGAGGAGCATCGTGGAAAATGCGAGCTATATAGGGTATGGGAGGAGCGTCGGGGGAAATTCTAGCTATATCGGGCATCGAAGGAACGGCAGGAAAAATTAGAGTTACAAAAGCTATCGGAGTATCGTCGTGGAAAATTCGAGCTATCTAAGCTATCGGAGGAGCTTCGTGGAAAATTTGAGCTATATAGGATATCGGAGGAGCGTCGTGCAGAATTCTAGCTATATAGGGTATCGGAGCAGCGTCGTTTAAAATTCGAGCTATATATGTATCGGAGGAGTGTCGTGGAAAATTCCAGCTATATAGCGTATCGGAGGAGCATCGTGAATTTTCTCCACCGTCGATTTTTTGCGGATGTGGATGTCCCCAGCATCATATAGGGCAAATTTGTTCGCCAACCCACACCCGATGATTTCCTGGGTAGGGGGGGGGGGCAAAATGACCTCACTATCATTTCATGAGCGGCACTTTATCTGTCCACGATTTCATGGGTGTTCCTGAATTCGTTGTTAGGTTGGATAATTAAAATCTACAAATGTTTTTTTAAAGTGTTGTTATAAACACTTCGTATGATCATATTGACGTATATACCCATTGGCTTGCTTTGAAGCAATCGTGTTTCTTTATCTTCAAAAAATTTTACGATATTTCGGTAAGTAGTATTCCCATGAAATACTTTGTCTGTTTTTAGCATTATTAATTTTATTTTTGGTCCGTAAAATTTAAAATTTGTTTTTCTTTTGTTTCTAGGCAAGTAATTCTAACCGGTTGTGTTGCATTCGCTAGAGCGGCTGGCTCGATGAAAGTCGAAACCGAATTACTGCCACAATGCTGGGAACAGGTTAGCGTTCGTTGTTCTAGGAAGCATTGGACATTACTGTCTAATGTAAATTTGTTTCAATATTTTTTGCCTATTTATCAAATTTAAAAACTTTGGCGAGCAGTTTTCAAAAACCAGCTATTGAACACGGGTTGTCCAACAGCTAACTCTCGGTCAAACGAAGAACGGTCACTAACGGCGAGGTTCTTAACAAAAATTTTTTATTTGCAATTTTTGTTGCGAACTCAAACGAAGAACGATCAATAACGGCGAGGTTATTAACAAAAACTTTTTATTTGCAATTTTTGTTGCGAACTCAAACGAAGAACGGTCACTAAAGGCGAGGTTATTAACAAAAAATTTTTATTTACAATTTTTGTTGCGAACTCAAACGACGAACGGTCACCAACGGCGAGGTTATTAACAAAAAATTTTTATTTACAATTTTTGTTGCGAACTCAAACGAAGAACGGTCACTAACGGCGAGGTTATATACAAAAATTTTTCATTTGCAATTTTTGTTGCCAATTCTTGAAAATCTCGAAGACTACCTTCACATGTCCAAAACTCGAAAAAATGAAGTTGGTCTCATATAAGATGATTCGACGCGCTGAATTCATTGTACTGATTTGTTTTGGACTCTGAGGATCCGCTAATGATATATATGGGTCAGGGCAGCTTCCGAGGCACCACTATAATTCGACCTTCAGAGGTGCAACACTTATAAGAATGAAGTTATTTTCATATAAGGTAACTTGAGACGCTGAGTCAATTGAAGTGGTTAATTTTCGTCTCAAACGTTAAGGTAAGGAGTTACATTAGTCATTTACCCTCATAAGGCCACCACTCCGAATATGATCGTCAGCTGTCAAAAAATCGAAAAATGATATTTAGTCTCATATAGGGTAATTTCCTTCTTAACGTGTCGCCACGTCTACCCGACTAGTTTTTTTTATAAATGTAGAAATTCAGCGTTCATTTTAGTGGTATTGTGCGAATAATGTTAAAGTTTCCAGTTATTTCTTCTCATAAATTACAAACTGTTTAAACACTCTTGCCTCCGGGTATTTATCTTTAAAGCCATTTTGTGTAATAATTTTTTGATTTCGCGCTTTCAAAAGCATTTCAACACCCAGTTTCTGAGAATGGTGTTTTTCTTGTGGTTGAAAAACCCTTTCAGCTTTATGTTCATTCAAAAATGTCGCAGGATATTGTTCCACAAATCTTCCAGCATATTACGGCAACAACTCAGATACTAAGATCGAATTAGCTCAGCTGAGCAACCGTGAGGTAATATTTAAATCGGCGGCCCATGCCACCTTTAGGAGCCGGACGTTATAACGTTCGGAAAATGACTTAGTCTGTAGGGTTCACGTGGCGACAGCTCAAGCTTAGTATAAGGGGCATATATGGACCTTGGCTTTGTATGCCGAGAATGGCATAGCGTGCATTTCGCTTCCGTCCCTAAAAGTAACATTGACCGGAACCCATTTAAACCGGTACTGGAGATGTCACTGGAATTTCTCAACCACCAGAAACATTCTTGTCGTTGGAACTGTTAACGAGGCCTGTTTCAGTTATTTATTCTGGTGAACGGTGCGATCAGAAGTATTTATTAAACATCGTGATGAGTGAGTTTATTGTAACAAATATTGCGGTTTCGCGAATAACACAAACGATTTGGGTGTTACGTCAATACGGCGAACACACTGTAAATTTTTGTAGTACTGTTATTATATTTTTGTATTTATATTTTAAATCTTTTTTAGATTAATCATAAGTACGCTGAACGACGATTGCTGGTTGCTGAAACGTGTGGTGCACTTGCTCGCTATTTGCATGTAAGTTTGATTTGTGGGTGACTAATTTAGTAGAATTCGATCGAACACGAACAATGAAGACGTTGATGGATGGTGGTTAGTTTAATTGCTCGGTTGAAGCGATTATATCATTGCCGCCTTTTTATAAAGCTGTTCAATAGTACCGACATGGCTCAAGAGGTAGTATTGACAGTAGTCGAGAAGAGGATAAAGAGGGCGAACATTAATTGCGGCTCGCGCAGCTCTTTTCTGGCTTTCATAATAGAAGAAAGAATACACCTATATATTTGGTCAAGTGTATCCATATAGGCGATCTTCCCCTCCTAAAACACGACCTCTTCACTGATCGATTTCCGACCTGACCGGCAGCGAAAAATACAGTGGACTATCGAAATTTAATAATAACAAGTGATTTGGGTTATCCAACAAGCGTCAAAACAGACGTGTACTCCATCGGATTGAGGAAATAAGTACATCACCGTAGCCGAGATGGAGACTTTATTTAAATTGTCCCCTACGTAACGACCAATAAGCCAAAACTAAGACTGGTAAAAACAGCAGTTTGATCGGCCATCAGAATGTATTAAATTTAAGTACAATGTGATTTTTCATTGTCAGAATAATTAGTGTTATAAAAACATAATGTTTGTTGATTGGTGTGTGTAAAAATTCATTATGAAACTGAAATAAGGCAGGTAGTAGATACTTTATGCTAAGGAGCGACTTTCTGATGCCGTGAAATCATTAAAATGGCTTTCTTCTGCAAACTCCTTAAATATTATTACTACGGCGCCATGGCATGATGGCTTTCCCAGTCCGGACCTAGTGTGAACTGAATCCACCTTGGGTGATTTTCCCAGTTTAACTGGGTCCGACCGGACACTGTAACCGTCAGAGAAACGTCAAATATGTTTAACCTAAACTGTTGATTGCAATAATAGATATCTCTGAGAAGGGAAAATTTTAGTTACATTTATAGCATCGCAGGAAAAATTATATTTTTTATCTAAACTGGGACAAATTAGCTTATTATTAGCCACAAAGAGAAAAAATTGGTGACATTTTTACCGTGTAGGAAAGCACTTAGAAGCCAAGATTTATACGCGGGTTATGGAAAGTGGGGAATATTGGGTTAAGTCACAGGGATACCTGGTCCCACCTTCACTTGGTGAAGCCAGGTTATATTGTTATTATGAATTTTGTACGTCGCTAATCCTGGTTTGCGATGTTTGTAGGATAAGCTAGCCAATTATTTGTGATTGTTTCTAGATGTTCACATTACGAACAATCCTGAACTGTTTGGTGCAGGTGTTATTTTGTCTGCCTGCAGCTATCAAGTTGCTCATAACATTGATTGTCCCATAGTATACCGATAAGCTTTAATAAATTTTACAGCCCAACGTAATCAGCTCGCTGGTTCTGTCGATGTTGAATCAAGTTTGTCTCGAAGATAAAACGGAAAGCGTTCGTGAGGCTGCCGTTCGTAGCCTAGCTGTCGCATCTGTCTACATTGAAGATGCTGATAAATTCCAACAGGTAAGTGAGAACCACTTGAATCGGGCCCAAAATTTCGATATTGCATCAAGTTTGCCTCGAACATAAGACTGAAAGCGTTCGCGAGGCTGCCGTTCGTAGCCTAGCTGTCTCGTGTGTCTACATTGAAGATGCTGATAAATTCCAACAGGTAAGTGAGAACCACTTGAATCGGGCCCAAAATTTCGATATTGCTTCAAGTTTGCCTCGAACATAAGACTGAAAGCGTTCGTGAGGCTGCCGTTCGTAGCCTAGCTGTATCGTGTGTCTACATTGAAGATGCTGATAAATTCCAACAGGTAACTGGGAACCACGTGAATCGGGCGCAAAATTTCGATATTGCATCAAGTTTGCCTCGAACATAAAACTGAAAGCGTTCGTGAGGCTGCCGTTCGTACCCTAGCTGTCGCGTGTGGTGTCTACATTGAAGATGCTGATAAATTCCAACAGATACGTGGGCACCACGCAAACCGAGCGCAGAATCATAGGCAACTCAACGGTATGCTACAGTTATCAAGTAGAACCATTATTTACAGAGCAAAATTATTACTGGTTCGAAACATTATTCTAATGAGATCGATAAATATAATTATACCAAACTAACAAACGTTGTTTAGTTCAGGATACAATTAAAGTTGCTTAAAATTTAACGCTATTCAGGCGTTAAAGGTTCAACAAAAATTTTTTAGTTTACTTTAAAAATACAAAAGTTATTTGGAAAAGCTAAAGCGTGGCGTAGCTTCTCACGGAATAACTCAATTTTATTGTTAATTGCAAGGCAGGCAAGACGTTTGAAACGGCATTTTGCTTATTATCTGATGATATGGAAAGTTTTATTCTTAATCACATTATGTTATTTATAATTTTCCGATATCCGATTTGACCCAGAAAATGCTACTCGACGCTGACGAACAAGTGTCAGGTGCTGCTAGACAGAAGCTACTGCCCAGCTTTGCGCATTGGTCGCTTGAAATTGGGCGTTTCTACGACGAAGTGGTGGAATTGTTTGTTGCTAAAATTTATCAAATTCTTCAGGTTAGTGTGTCCCATTTCGTACTATTATAATATTTGAAAAGATTTATCCGAAGGTTTTGTTATTGCTAAATTTTGGCATAGTATTAAGTACAGTCACGGACAAAAATAGGTGCTTGAAAGCGAACGCTAGCGAACGCAAGCGCAAATTAACGTTCTAACGTTTGTCTATAAAAGTTGTTGCGTTCGTTTGTTGTGCATTTATTTCTGTTCGTGACTAGTTTTACCCCAAAAGTCCATGGTGATCTTCCCCCTCAAGGTTCATCATGGATTTACTAGATGATTCTTTGACAAGCTGGGTCCTTCAGTTTTTGGGATGAGTACAGTCTCGTAATATATTTTATAGAATTTGTTACCGTCATTTCAGTTATTGATTCGTATCTCACAAAATAATCAAAATTAGTTATTACGTTTTTACCAGAGCGTTTGCATTATTTCATCGTTACTATTTTTGCCTTTTTTTCAGAAAAGCGGGGTTTCACAGTCGGCAAACGAAAGCCTACTTAGTACTTACTTCAACTGTCTTATTACTCTCGCCGCGCAGCTATACTGGTCGGTGCTATCAACCGGGCTCTATACAAGCCGTGTGACAAGTGTGATCGATGACAGTAACGGGTTACCCGAGATTGAAGGTAAGCTTATTTTTCGTTGGCAGAACAATTGTTATTAATCATTTATTTGTGGTAACTAACAAAGGTAACTTTCGAATATTGTTATTATAAAACACGATGACACAAAATAGTAATTATTATTCTTATTTGATGTAAATACAGTCACCGACAATAATAAGTGTATAAAAACGAACGCGAAATGTTTATTAACGTAAACGCAACAGAACGTTAGAACGAAATTGAAGCGGGGACCATAAAGGAATGTAACTGCCAGAAAACGTCACATATGTGTATTTTAACGACTGCAATTATGGATGCCTACGAAGGGAAATATGGATTTTGGCCCATGTCATGTTTAGAGACCGGACGTTATAACGTTATAAAAATAGTTTGGTGTGATGGTTCGAGGATGTGCCCTCAGGATTCTGGTTTAGACTTAGTATAAGGTTCACATGAAGATCTTAGCTAAGGTTTTGGATTAGCTTATCGCGACCGTCATAGAATTAGATATTACTTCAAATTGCTTCCGATTTATGCGATTGTTAACCAAATTTTTAGCCAATCGATATCCGACTGACGTGGCTAATAGTCTTGAAAATATATGGATCCTATGTGGCGATCCGGTGCGGCTGCGAGCTTTAACAGTGCTTTACGATCGTCACGTCAACGAAGAATGGTATCAGACGTGGAATGCGTTGGATTATGTTGTCAAAAATACGTAAGTCGAGTTATTAATAATTGCAATTATTGCTGTTGTTGCTTAGGTTAATGCAGCAGCGGAGCAATAGCGTCTGTTTACTTGATGGCCCGATAAGTTCATGCCTGCCATAGACGCTTGTTGGGGTAAGGAATGTTCCATTGTTTTTGCAATGGAAAATAGTCAGTTTAATTTTTTTAATTTAGATGCATGAGGAGTATTTTTAATAAAATTTTCTTTATGATTTGGGGTTCATTGAATGATATATATTTACTTCTAACGTATTTAATATAGGAAGCCGTGATGCGTATAGCGCAAAAAAATGCCGCTTGAAATTTTAATTTTCCTTGAAAGTTGTGAGTTGTAAATTTTGGAAGTTTTCGTCTATTTTGAAATCTTTAAATTTAATACACGGTACTGCGCTTTTGAAATTAGCTAACAAAATAATAATTGCAATGATATTGCCTTTACTGTATCGCTGCCGTGTTATTAATGTCAGCTATTATTATTTTAATTTCAGGATGTCAAATGTTTTGAACTGCCTCGATCGGCTTAACGTTAGCGTTCTCAAAGTGCTACAAAAATCGATTCAATTCCTCAATTTAATTTGTCGCTTGTTTGGCCGACCGTGGACGTTGAACACATTGAAGCCGATGTTCCTGGCTCGATTGTCGGTTAATAAGGGTGAAACGAGCAGTAAGTGTACTAATTTTTATTCTTAGAATATTATTTATCTCATCCCGCTATAACAAAAGTTACATAAATGTGATAGATTCCGGGGCTTTCCGAGACTGCTTCAAAAGTGCGCGGGAGTATCGGACTGTGGGACTGGGCCTCCCATATCGAATTTCGAAGGCGAAGAGATAAATTCTATTTCCAGGATATTGGTGGACGTCCAGCTCAAGGTGGACTGAGAAAGTTGGAACAATGTTGTAGATAAATGGTTCGCAGTTAATATATGCCAGAAATCGAGTGTCTGTCGCTCGGGACTCGTTGGAAAGCAACTAGCCTCAAAATAGAATAATAATAGTAACTCGCAAGTAAAGGTGAAACGGGGCGAGTGTGGTTTCATTTTTATGTTATTTTGTTTAAGCACCTGTAACAGGCCGCGTTTGCTGCATCCTAAAACTTCTTCAATCTTACACACATTGATTGGAAACCCTAAATCTTCGTCGACCCTAAACTCGCCGAAAACAACTGATAACGCATCAAGTATTTGTGCTGGTCTCTATATAATCAAACCATTGTATTCAGCTTACCGGAAAACCTCTATAGACAATTCTTCGCGAGCTATACACAATACTTAATCAAACAACTGAAGAGAAACCATATTTTGGAAATAGGGTTTCATTGACCCTATACCTAAATCGGGTTAATCGACTCTAAACCCATTGAAAACTAAGGAAATATGCAACGTGGACACTGAATAACCCAATCATTGTATTCAGCCTTAATAAGTACCCATATATAGATCATTCTTGATGCCCTGTACGCAATACATAATCAAACAAAGGAAAAGGCACTACATTCTGAAAATCTGGTTTGTCGACCAAAAAGCCTTAAAACCTCAATAAAAGGTGTAATCAAGTAGTCAAGTTGAACTCTATATAGCAAAACTATCGTTTTTAGCGTGGTTGATAACGAAATGTGCACTAAAAACAAGCGATAACACAACGGAATTTGAAAAATCACTATTTCTGACTGGGCCCATGAACCGTATTCGGGGGAGTGGTCAAACAAAAAGTCGTAGGCAGCAAAGATATAGATGTCGATTAGCTGATTATGCATTTTTCGATGCTAACCCTGGGTCGCGAGATTGGGGCTGGGAAAGACTGGTACCCGTATGGCCATATTTGGCAAAAAGCCGTTTTTTGCCATTTTGACTCGGCAGATTGTGTCGGAGCTGTTCGCGTTCAATTATAATCGGCACATCGTCGTCATTTTGCTATCCTACAAAAAAAATTGTCGAAAACCGTCGTTCCGAAGGTGAGTTATGAATGACAGCGACAGACAAAAAAATTTTCATGATTTTCTCCGTAGCGCCCTCAGTGGAAACTCGGCTCGCTTCGTTCTCTCCGTTTCAGTTATTAAATTCAGAGCTGTTGAAATTTCGATCTCATTGCTATCTCGCTGGTGTCTCGCTCGATCGCAGGGTTATAACCATTTCTGACGAGTACTGTAAATAATATTTAACCTTAATGACCTAGCGTAACCTGTATTCTGACCGTCACCGTAAGACCACTGAGAATATACTGTATGACTGTGTTCTATATGAGCCTTCGCATGGGAGCGGAAATTTACACATTTTTATCTACACAAAGAACAATATACTGATTTTTTACTTGAACAAAAAAAATTGGCAAACTGTTTTAGCAGCGCAGGAAAGTACTTTGGATGCCAGACTTGGTGACACCAAATATAACTTGGGGGCTGATCTGGGGAAGGCCGAAATACTTGAGCCTCCTGCTCCGCATCTGTGGAAAACCATATGCTGTGCTAATGCTTGGGAATATATCGTTTAACATTGCTGTGCTATTATATTGTAATAGGATGTTACTGCCGCGCTGAATTAATTCATTGTTATGAAACGGATGTTACTAGCACCTCAGCGGTTGAAAAAATGCACAAAACACGCCTATTATGTTGTCAACGAGTCCCACATTATATTGATAACGAAATTGTAGACACTTTAGGTTCTACACAATCTTCTTTATTCAGCCAGGACGTTTGGAAATGAAACTCAGGATAACAAATTTGGCAACTCAGAGGTCACGAATTGAGCTTCGTCAGCATCCTTCAAACTCCCATGCAACAATCTAAGGCATAGATGGACGTTTCTGGATCGTAGGATCTTTTTTTTTATTTTTTCCTCCGATGATCAAAAACACAAAATCTGAATGAATCTAACTCGCAATCGCAACTTTCTAATATTCTTAAGATTTTCAAGCTTATTTTTCATCTGCGTGCATCTTGGTGTGAGTAAACAAAAATACACTTTAATTATATATTGCAGAACAGTCGCTGACGTCGCAGGTAACAACGCTTCCCGGCGCAGCAGATCTTATCAACGAACCCATTAGTCACGCATGCCTTCCGGTTTTCATCGCAGGAGTGTTAGCTGCCTATTCAACGGTTAGTTTAACTCTAGTAACAATCCTTCCCAGGCAGCAGATCTAATCAAGGAACCGATTATTCACGCATGCCTTCCGGTTTTCATCGCAGGAGTGTTAGTTGCCTATTCAACGGTTAGTTTAATTCTATTAACAATGCTTCCTGGCGCAGCAGATTTTATCAATGAACCGATTAGTCACTTATGCATTCCGATTTTCACCGCAGGAGTATTGGTCGCCCATTCAACGGTTAGTTTAATCCTAGTAACAACGCTTACCCACGCAGCAGATCTTATCAAAGAACCGATTATTCACGCATGCCTTCCGGTTTTCATCGCAGAAGTATTATCTTCCTATACAACGGTTAGTTTAATATTCTAATAACAGCGCTTCCCGGCACAGCTGATTTTATCAATCAACCGATTTAGTCACGCATGCCTTCCGGTTTTCATCGCAGGAGTATTAGATGCCTGTTCAACGGTTAGTCTAATTCTAGTAACAGCGCTTCCCGGCGCAGCAGATGTTATCAATGACCCGTTTAGTCACGCATGCCTTCCGGTTTTCATCGCAGGAGTATTAGCAGCCTATTCAGCAGTTAGTTTAATTCTAGAAACAACGCTTCCCAGGCAGCAGATCTTATCAATGACCCGATTAGTCACGCATGTCTTCCGGTTCTCATCGCAGGAGTATTAGCTGTCTATTCAACGGTTAGTAGTTTAATTCTAGTTCTAGCAAAATTTCATCAGGAAATATCTTTTTATCAGGTGAGATTCTCAGATATTGGTTGTAACTTAGATGATTGAAGCTAACCGCACAAACATTTTATCCCCTAATGATTAAGCAAAGCTATACATATCAATATTTTTGTAAAGTGTATAGCCTGCTCGACTAGTCATCGATATTGATGATTTGAGAATTTCAAAAATAAATATATCTTAAAACTCTTCAATTTTTGTTCATTATGCCTCTAATAATGAGTAATATAATCTTCATGTGTAATATCTTGAAATAAATACATTCAAAACTAAACTAGCAATAGAATATCATATTTTTGTTACGGCAGCGAATAAGGTCACCGCCATTAATTTGAACATCAGACCTGTGGATTGGTTGATCGGTCACGCAGCCGTTAAGCCGTACTGTGGCACAAGTGTAGTAAGTTGCGCTTTGTCACAATATGTCGAGGCGTTTGCTGTTGTACATTCCACCGATAGCCTAGTAATACTGTTTTACAGTCCTATAGTAATACAGTCCGATAGCCTAGTAATACTGTTTTTTTTTATTTTTTTCGCCTGCCCGTGAAAAAATGTAAAACACTAGTTGCTGTAGTCCACTAGCCTGTAGATATGTAGTTTGCCCTAGAGCCACTCAGTAGCTGTGGAATTATTAATAGTTGCTGTTTTAGATTAGTTGCCTGGATTAAATTCATTGGTTGTTCCCAACTACCGTTGAGCTTTTTAGCCCATTTGATTTTTACAAAAATACTTTTTTTCTTGTATGAAACAAGTACAGGCTGATTGAAGGCGAAGTTAACACATATTAGCGTTTTGTCGTAAATGTAATCGTTTGGTATGCCTGTTATTACTTTTGGCTATTTCAGAGCTAAAATATGCGAGCCTCGTGGTACAAACATATGTATCATTTGTGAATCGATGCGACGCTTATTATAACCTGGGCTATCCAAATTGGGAACGAGGGCTGGCATTTTCAAGTGCCCCTTGGCATAAACGATGTGCACCCCTGCCGGTTCGGGGTCCCTGGAAAAATTTTGGGCTTCCTCGGTTCAACGCGTCTTGGCAAAATGTTTTTTTCTGTTTTCGCTCGGTAAAAGCACCTCTAAACGACATAAAATTTGTACAAAAATTTCAAATTTGTGTAAAATTGCAAATTTGTGTATTTTTGTCAAATTTGCGTCAAAATTGTTTTTCTCTCCATCTAAAGCGTTTCGGAAGCGTTTCCATCATGATTTTTAACCGTTTTTTCTTGGAAAAATTGGCGCCTCATAGTTACAGACCAGACCCCCCTCCGGGTCATTCCCTGGCGAAATTTTCAAAAGCGTTTCCGTGATGATTTTTAAACCTTTTTCTTAGCAATATTGGCGCCTCCTGGTTCCGAACCAGCCCTCCCGCGTCATGCCCCCTGGCGAAATTTTCAATAAATGGAGAGCCCGCATAACTATAGTGTCATTTAACATAACTTTTATTACATAGCTAGGCTATACGTCAGGAGCTTTTATTCAAATTTTGTCTTCTATTCAAATTTTATGTCTGCGTTTTTCAAATAACCTTAAAGTCCAATTGTCGTCGTATTTCGTGATTCGCCGTCTGTAGCGTTTCTGAATTCCTAATTTACTATTCTATTTCATTTCAGGAACACGACAAACGCGAGTTGGTACGTTACTTGAAATGGTGCGTGCTGGAATACGCCGATGTCTACGGGCCACGAGAGGCGTTGCTTGTTGGCTTTTCGCAGCTGACGTACGTTGACACTTTTTAAGTGGCCTTAAACTGCCTAACAAAAAACTGCGCTTGGTGCTCGCAGCTAGTCAAGTTAGGCAGTAGACACAGTTCTTTCTCAACTCTTACTAGCCGCCTCATAATTTTAATCGCAACCAAGTGACAAATTTTGCTTTATTTGTACGATGTAAAAAGTTAAATGGTTTCCGTTTTCGAGCAACCTTTATCATTTTCTAAAAAACTCAGTTACTTTGGTCTACAACTAACTATTTTACTACCGCTCTTATTGTATCATGTCATTTATGGGCAGTTTCGAAACAGCTGATATTAATACTGCAGAAATGATTTCGAGCCAGCTATCCTCTAGCGAACAGCTGGGGTATACCCTGTATGAAGCAGCGAGTGAACGTGAAGCTATCAGCGCTCCCTCCTGTCTGACGATCAAATTTTGATTGTATTATGTCATTCATGGGCAATTTGGAAACAGCTGATATTAATACTGCGAAAATGATTTCGAGCCAGCTATCCTCTAATGAACAGCTGGGGTATACCCTTTATTAAGCAGCTAGTGAACGTCAAGGTATCAGCGCTCCCTCCTGTCTGACGATCAAATTTTGACTAAACAGTTTTTTTACAGACGAACGGAAACGATGAAAGCTTACTGAGGCGCAATTATGTTTATTCAAATACCTAACGATGTGGAACATACGACAATAAGTCAGGTTTTTTGCTTGTTCCATACAAAAAAACATTTTCATATTGTCTCCATGTTTTAGTTACTTAGCATATTAAACATGTGTTATTAAAAAACTAGTAACTCGTAAGCAAGGGTGAAATGGAGCATGCGTGCTTTCGTCAAGTGGTATATTTGTGTAATTACTTGTAACAGGCTTGCATTTGATGCATATACTACACTAAAACCTCTGTCAGCCTGAATCCATTGAAGATCATAAAACTTCGTTGATCCTAAACCGATCAAAAACTGAAATCGCACGAACTATGCGTGCTAGTCTCTAGATAGCCGAACCATCGTATTCAATTCGCCTAAAAACCTATATAAATATATAGACCATTGTTGATGCTCTGTACGAAATACGTATCCAAACTCCAAACTACAGAAAGACAGACTATATTTTGGCCATCGGGTTCATTAACCCTAAATCCATTGAAAACATCTGAAAAGGTATTTGAATGACAAATTGTTGTAGCAAAAGCTTTACTGGCCCTATTCGGGCCCACGGCTGCCCAGGAAGTGCTACCAAAAAGTCTTGATTTTGCATACTTGTAGATCTCGATGACCAGATTCTGCTTTGTTGTCTCGGTTCCGCCTGCGTCGCCGGTTATGGTCTGCGAAAGTTTGGTACTCGTATGGCCAAATTTGGCAAAGAACCCTGGAAAACCTATTTTTGCTATTTTGACACCGAAGATGGGGTTTGAGTTGTTCGCGACACAAATAGAGGGCATTCCTCATCACTTTTGCTAGTGAATAAAATAATTTATATGGAAATCCATCCACCCGAAGATGAGTTATCTGTGACAGAAACGGACACAAAACATAGAAATTTTCATAATTTTTCCTCCTAGCGACCTCTGTGGAAACTTCGCTCGCTCCGTTTCAATAAATAAAAATGATAGTAATTCATAACAAGAATCCGTACGGACACCATGACATTTTCCTTCATTTCAATATTAATCCACTTTGATTGTCTCGGACGTTTTTAGTATTAACCCTCATTTTGGCTCCACCCAGTTTTATGGGTAGTATGACCAACCCCATTCTCTAGTTTTGTGGCGGGTACGCTGTACAACTGTCATCAGTTCAACATTCCGCCCTCCACAAAACTGGAGAGTTCTAAATAACTTTGCACAAAGCTAGCGGGAGGCCCAGCACATTTTTTCTAAAGTTGTGGATCATTGGGAAAGGTAAGACCAAAAAAATTTGTGACATGGTAGCGTTGCAACCAGTAAAGTGTCATACTCCTGTTTATACGTTCTTTATAACAGTAATTCGGTTTACACTACAAACAGTGTCATGATATTAAATATTCGAAAATATTCTCGGTTGTTGAACAATTAGTGATATATTGTGGTTTATGTATTGCCGGGTGGCTGAGAAATACATCCGGTTGATGTGATTCTGGATGTATTGCTCAGCTAGTAACATTGGGAAGACTTAGCTGTACAATGTCATGCAGTGGTGTTTTGTTTTTGTAGGCAATCCCACTGCGATCAAGCGTTAGTTCTCGATGCAATCTGGGATTTTCTGGTTCATGCGTCGCCCGGAATTCGTCGCTTTGTCGCATCGGTGTTCTACGTTACCGCCAAGCACGTCGGCGAAACCCTGTTGGAGACAAAAATTGTTCCTGGATTAGTGACTCTGGCCTCGGATCAAAATCAGTAAGTCCACAATTACATTCTTGAGCTAGGACAACACCCGCTTCATCATTTTGTTTACAGAACTTTCCTTTTTGCCATTACCACAATGCATTGTTGCACATTGTTTGCCTTTTGAAACAGAGCGAACGTAACGACCAAAATTTTTTTCAGATAACGTTTAATTAGGAAAAGTTCTTTTTTCTCTGCTGGCCGCATAACTCTTTACCAGATTGAATGGATTTTCATAATTTTTCTATTTTCGACTCGTAATGAAATTTAGTTGTGCACCTAGCTTTGTGTTTGCGCTGGTCCTATGATTTCGTACTTGAATCTTTGCCGAACGATACGAATTGGAAATTTTTGATTTTGGCCGTTCGGGATAACCTAACGTTTTAAGTTCAGGAGATCCAGAATCGAGAAGTACAACTTTGCGGTTATGAATTTTTGTCAGAGCAGCTGTTGTCGAGCTATATTAAAATGCCTCCGTAAAAGCGAAATTTTCAAAAAATTTTATAGTGCAAGTTACTTGCTTTCTGGGGTGAACTATAAGATTTATGGTTATAACCGCTGGGTTTACGCTAGCTAATTGCAACCATTAATTATTGTTCCACTGTTGCATCATAACGTTTGAGTAAACTAAACAACTGCTTTGCAATCTTAATGATTTTTGTGGTGGTTGAACCAACTAAAAAGACAGATGGGCTAGGATATAGGGGTTGATAGAAATCGTCGTTTCAAAGGTGTCGTGGTTTTGGAACGATTTTGGTGCCATGTAGTGGCAAAATTCAGGCATCTAGCTTCCTGTGTTTATGATTGTCATATTGATCCGGTCTATTGCTGTTAATTACTTCATACCCGCTCTAAATTATTAATGACTACAATATCTGCAGCTTTTGAAACCACTTTGGAAAACCGGAAGCATAGCTCCCGCCAGTATTTAAATTTTCGAATTTGAAGCCGTTTTTGTTCCGAATAAATAAATGATGCTCCAAACATATAAAATCGTTATGGAACTAACGTGGTACCAAGAAAAAGTGAGTTTTTGCTATGTCGTTTATTCTATTGATGTAATTTAATATACGACAAATGTATATGCCAAAGAGTTATTATTTTACTAAAATGTCGGTAGCTCTGCCATTTTGCCGACGTGTAATTGCTATCGTGGGACTTTAGATTGGCTCGGAGACCTGAATTTAGAACGACGAAATGGTCGCCAAATGCAGAGCAGTCATACTAGCTCGGTTTCAACTTGCTTTGCTTAACAATAAAGCTTTCATTGCTTCTTTTAAAATCAGCTAAACTTGATTTAAAACCGGAGCGTTGCATAGCAAACTTTCAAAAAAACCCGTGCTCTCCTTATACTTGACCCAAGTCGATTTCACAGCTGTTGTTCCGCGGTTCATACTTTTATTTAACGAAAAAGCTAGATGTTTTCTAAAAAGTGCTGTGGTACTATATTTTGAACAGATTGAAACACAAACAGATTGCATAATTTGTATATTGTTATTAAATTGTTTGGGCAAAACTATAATATTATATATAGATCTATTGTTCTAGTCATTTTAGGTCTGTTTGTAATGTATTCGCCGTGGTGTGTCAGTGTCTGTTAGATAAATTTTGTTGCATTTCTGGCTATATAACTGGCCTGTCCACAGCCCTCTGGAAAGTGGGGGGGGGGAAGTTCGGGGTGCCCCCATGTTCATTCTCGGGGGAAATTTTAAAGTGGGGGGGATAAATTTTGCTTAAAAATACAAAAATTTTCAGGCATTTTTACTACTGTGAACGTACTTTCAAGCTAAAAAACAATATTTTAGCATTATAAATAGTGGTAATTAATGTTTAAAAAACAATTTGCAAACACAGAACATAAATTTTCAGACATAAAAAATTTTTGGAATTAGTTGAACATGGGTGGTTTCGGCCGAGTGGGGGGGGACGGACATGGGGGAAATTCTCACGAACATGGGGGATTTGGAAAGTGGGGGGTCCCCACCACCCCCCACTGTGGAGAGGCAAGTATAATGCTGTGCCTTTTATAATTTTTTTCACTATGACGGTATTGAGCATTGCTATCAGAGGGAATGTCGCCGTCTCTAGTAAGCTTTGGGTTTGGGGGAGCCCAGGTTGCCGGTATTAGATATGCAGTCCTTTCAAAAAATAAACGTTAAGTGAGCGAAAAACCGGGTGACAGCTGCTCTGAGGTACCGAGCAACGAGGAACAAGTTGACACCAGAGTGAGAATTTCAGTTTAACCTAATCACTACCGTTAATTGATGTACAGTCACGGTCAGAAATATTCAGTGCAAAATAATTTTTTCCAAATTTCCATCGATATCAAATACACGAACTTTCGGTCGACCTCGACTAAAAGAAATTTTTACAGATTATGATTTTGAGGCAATTAAATAAATTAAGAATTTATAAATTCTTATGTTTCGAATTTATAACATTTCTTGTTATTTGTGATTAAACAAAATTCGATAGATTGCGATCGATTAAACAAAAACTTCCATCAATGCGATTTCGCTACCACATGAATTATTTTTGACCGGGACTGTTGCAGTGATATTTTCAATTTTCATAACGATTTAGGTAAACTTATAGAGTTCTTTCATGCCTATACATTACTGATATCTGTCTGAAGAAGAAATTAAAAATATTGAACCACTGTGTAATTAGGATACTTCCTTATGCTGTAGATTCTCGGAACAAGGACGATTAGTGCAGACTGTTATTCATTGAAATGAAATACTCTCCAAGACTGCTTAACATCATTATAGTGTATGAACGATCCAGCAATGAGTCAATAATTATTGCTAAACAGCTGTTTGTCAAAGCAAACATAGTACCGAAGATTCTGCAGGATGCCTTGCGTATTATTTGAGCACCATGTCTGCAGAATGAAATATCGCATGCAACCAAGGAAACTTTTGTCACAACTGAAGGTTAAATCGCAGATGCCCGCTACGACTCGGATGGATCTATAATATCAGTTAGTTGTGAGACAGCACCTACCAGTAGTCACAAAATACCACCAAACTCCTTCAAATTGGTGACGGGTTGTGTTGAATTACCGTCAGCAACAAAGGTGGTTACGTCTTGGTAATGTTATCCGATAGTCCAATGGAAATATAAGTTCTGATGTTTTGTTGCGTTTATTCGGCTTTGAAGGTTGTTCACGAAGCTCTATTTTGAACCTCGATATGGTGAATGAGCGTAGAGAACCTTCAATGTAACGTAATTATTGCTAACGTAAGTGTAGCTTTTAAAATTATATTTGATAAATATTTTATAACGATAACTTGTTTTAGGCTGGTCAAAATTGAAACCGTCAAAGGGTTTGGAGCAGTTCTTGAAGTTTGCGGCAACGCTGAGGTAAACGAATATGGATTTAGTGCTATTTCACTGGAGTTGTGCTTAGTGTCCCACAACAGGGATCCCAAATTCAAAGTCGGCTATGAACTCCAGGGAGGACCAAAAATCTATGGTTCCATAAATGTATGATGATGGGCTACATTGCGCTATTTCACTAACTTGCAACCTAATGTGGCATTGTTTTAATGGTAGACTTGGAAAACATTCACTTTCTTTGTTTTAATATTATTTTAAAGAAATGACATCAAAACGTACTTAAGCATTCGTTTTTAACAAAGTTTATATACTCATCACTTAACAGATATTATTGTTTATCGATGTCAAAATCTAAGCCCAGAGGATTGGTTTAGTGAGTGGTCACAGACAGACAAATAGATATCCCATATTCATCAACAGAGTTGCGTACCAAGTCAGTGTTCTAAGAACATGAAAACCTGTATTTTGTTTCGAGATTCGATCTTTGTCCCTCTTTTAATAGTTCTACAGAGGCAAATTACTGAGTGGTCGCCAATCAAGATTTTGTACGTCCGAAACATGAGCAAATTATTTTAATATTATATTTCTGATATATAACAGTAACGGACAGAAATAAAACCAAAATGTGTGTCGAACCGTTTGTGCCGAAAAATTAAAAGTAGTTCTTCAGTTTTTTCTTAATCTTGAATTTTTCACGAACGATGACTTTCTCTTATTGCTGTTGGTGCTCTTATGTCACTCACTAAACTGCTGCCATCTGGGCCAGCCGAAAAGCAAAAAGATGGGCGCTGCCTGCAAATCGGTGTTGACTATGCGTGTTTGGTGACAATGTGATTTGTATTCTCTCTCTTTGTGTGTGTTTGTGTGTTATTCTATGTTTTAATATGTTATTTAACAGATTACAATAATGACTACTGTTGATTAAAAAAATGTTTTTATCCTACTGCGTTCGAAGGTGCAGTGAGACCAGCGCGCTCGAATGTGTTCGGTCGCACCTTTTATTATATGCGATCGAACTTTTAAATGAAAAATTATAAAAATAAGCAGATATATTAATAAAAAACGTAAATGTTATTCGGGAGTGTTCGTATTGCGTTCGAAAATATTGTTTTGTTCGAGGAGTTTTCGATGTTCTTTCGAAGTCTGTTTGGTCGAAGTCAGACAGTCATTTCTGACAGCGACCGTATGTTGCTAACTTTACGGCAGTTTCAGCAGCACAGAATTTTGTTGGAAAGCTGTTTTAATTTTGTTTGAAATTGTTTGCACTCTTTTTTCTATTTTGTTGCAAAGCTGTTCGAAGTAGTAGCTGATGGATAAACTTTGTTCGATGTTTGTTCGTTCGAGGGCGATAGGCATTTCAGGCGAATATTCTAAAATAGGTAATTAATTTCTGTTTTGTTGGAAAGATGTCTGAAGTAGTAGTTGGAGTAGTAGCTGATGGATAAACTTTGTTCGATGTTTGTTTGTTCGAAGGCGATAGTCATTTCAGGCGAATATTTTAGCCTAAGTGATCAATTTTTATAACGGAATCTTTGCTCGCAGTAAATAGAAGTTCTGGAGTCGAATAAAAACTTGGTTGAAACAACAATAATTCGATGTTTGGTGGCGTGTTGGTAGATAAATTATTAGATTTGTGTTTCCCGTTTATTTTAGCTTGAAGCTCAGTAGCCATTTTGGTATCAGTAGGTGGTACAAGACCAGTTATAAAAGAAGAAATGTGGCAAAATTACATTGATTTTGCTTAATTTAATTTTGTTAGAATGAGCAATGCAACGGGATAAATATCTATATTAGCATTGTCATGAATGTATTATACAAAAACTATAATTTCCCATAGACTTGATTAGTTTATTAAGTGCTATTATTATATATTGTTCCATGCTATTTACAATGTTTGCATAAAATTTATTGTATCTGTTGTCAGAAAACGTCAAAAAATGTGTGCAAATTGATCGACTAACTGCAATTATGGATATGTATTGCGGCATAAATCAAGTGTTGCTAGGGTTTCCTCCTTAAGAGTTGGGCCCTGTCAAGGAAAATATACCCCTCCCCACCTCCCGCTGTCAGCTCAGCACTACCACCCGCCTTCGCCTTCAGAAAACGATGAGGAAAAATCGTGCTGGAATTAGCAAAAAATAGGGGAAATTGGGAAAATTTGTCAATTTTGAAAAATTTTAGCTAACTAATTGGGAAAAATTTTGACTTTGAACACCTATGTTTTGCTGTTAAAATTTGGGTATTTTTAGCCAACATATTGCAAAAAAAGCTTATTTTTAGCACTACGAAGACAAACCCGCTAATTGTAGCCGCGCAGTAAAGTTATTGGGCAGCGAACTGGGGTAAACAACAGGTGAACCTGAATGAGCCAGGCCTCATTTGTAAGAGTCAATTCGATGCGCAACAGTCATTTCTGTCTCGTATGTTTTTTATTCTACCTTGCTAATTTGTTCTTGTGTAGCAGCTAAGCATAACAACTACAAATTGTAACAGATTGAAGAAAAGGTTCGCATGCAACTGGCATCGTTTTTCGACGAGCCATCAGATCCGAACGTGACGTCCCAATCCGATATGGTACTAGCATTGATTCGTGTGTTTACAATAACTGCTCCCAATTTGAATCCCCGATTTCGCGATGCGTGTAAGTTTAGACGATACAAGTTCAAATGATAAAGCTGATTTTGCCTACATTTTTATTTGAAGCAAACAAGAGCTTATGATTTTGTTCGTGAGAAGAGTATCATTCGCACCGTTACCATATAAACACGTCGGGTGGGGTGGTGGCGCGGTACATTTCGCCTTGACCACCAAATGTTCAAGGGGAGTAGCATCCTCAACTTTTGGTGATTCATGGTATGGACAAACAATTGTTCTGCCCGTCTCTATTTTCGGAACGTTGGTGGCCATTTTAAATAGCAAGGTTTTGTCACAGCTCCTCCATCTTTTGAGGCGGCAATATGACCCCCGTCCAAAAATTTGACGGTCGGAAAACCTTTATCCATGATACAATGTGATACCAAAAAATTAGGGGCTGCCCCCTTGGAAGCATAGAAAATAATTCCGAAAGGCCTCGCGTCATGCCTGACGCGTCTAAGCGATGATGACGTGAAGTGTCATAGTCTTGTCAAGAAGTCTTCATAACATCTTGTTTTCAGTAACTTAACATTGAAAAATGTTAATATATAATTGATAACGTTAATACTGTTAAATGATAATAATTATTTGGTATATTTTCTAATTACATTGCTATAACAGAATTATCCTATATTATTATCCTATTATAAGATTGTTGGCTTGCGGATGTAGCTACATATTTACGTACATAGGATAATATCCTGCAACAAGCTAGAATATAATTAATATCTTAGATTTAGCCTAGGTAATTATTGTAACCGCTGTTTATGCAGTTTATCAAGGCACTTTTCGGTTTAAAACATATAATTACGATATGCCAATAAATTTCATTTTTGTTATCGTTCTTTATCCTATCGGCTGGTTCCCTTAGTAACCATTTTGTGACCCTCGCATTGAGCTCCTGCCATAAGACATAGGAACACCCTAGATATGAATTACATCATTAATGTTTCAGTGCTTGAAATAAACCATTTTATATCGCTCCAAACCTCAGATCTGTCAGTGCTACCTAAAGCACCGGCAGCTTCCATCAGCATACAATCCCTACTGTGTGCTACCCGCGGCCGGAATCGCTCCACTACCGTAAAAACCCGAGAATATGCCAATTTTCAGAAGTAAAATCAGAAACATTAAACACAAAGTTTTTTCTGTTTTAAACACTATGCCCCAACATTGAATATTGGCCGACCAACGTCGGTCGTGCTTGGTCGCTTCTGCACTAATATTTGAGTTTCTTCGCCCGCATCAGTCTGCCATGCACCCAAATGCCTGGTTATATAACAGAACTCAATCTTAGAAGCTCCTGTTAACGGTTAATTCTCATGGATAAGGCTTTTGCATATCAGAATTTGTTTTTAATACGACATTATGTAAACTCATGTTAAAAATAGCAATATTGGAACAGCAACGGATCATGTCGCCAAGTGTTGCCAATAAGGTTTATCATAATGTTGCTTGTAGTTGTGCATATTGTACGTACGTTATGTAAAGCTTACCCTAGAGCTAAAGATCGCATCGCGCCCAAATTTTCAGACTCGCCCCGACAATTTGTAGACCAGACCACTCTGACCATGTCGTTGGTCAGCTTCATTGAACAATGAGTCAAATGCCTCGTGAACATGTGGAACTGTAGAAACCCGAGTAATGTTCTAGAGCATAGACTGGGAAAACTTTTTTGAATATGTAACTGTAAAGTTCCGCCTTACAAAATAGCTGGGTTGTAATTGTTTTTCAGTATTTGAGTGTAATGGTCCTCCTTGTCAAAAAACGGGAATTTGTGCTTAGAGACAGGAAACTATCTTAAAAAATGCGCAAGAACCCGTTGCTGTACGTCTGTTTGTGCTTAAAAATATTATTTATTATGCTTAATGTTCTAATTATTTTTTCAAATTTTGTCCAGATGTTTCGAAATTTTTAGCGCTATATTTAAAAATTTGTAAGAGAACTGATCGAGATTTGTTCAAGTGTTGTTCCGTAGATACAAGAATTTTTGTAGATTTATGTTTCTTGTTCGTTCGTCCGAAACAATACAGTTATTTCTGGAGATTATTGTATTTACAAGTTTTACGCTAAACGTTTTATTGGCTACTCTCAAGTTATGGGCTAGCGCATTCGTATTTCAGTCGTTCTCCCTCGTCTTGCTATCACCACAGCAACTGCAGCTCATATTCCTGATCCACGACGTCGTCATTCAATCAACGCTGCACTTTTCGAAGCGTACTCGGCCTTGTCATGTTGTTACGTATCACACTCAGCTATTGGTGAGTCGTTCTTGCCCGGAATACGATCTCTTCAAAGGGAGCTCGATGCCGAACGAGCTAAAGTGATCGGATCGATAGTTAAAGAATTGACGACAAAGCTGGAGAGCGGACCGCAGCAACAGCAGCAGGCAACGACAGACGAAAGGTAAATAAAATCCTATTCTTTTGCACGTGTCCGATAGGCCTTTCAAACAAAAAAAGTATTTTTAAATTCGGCCCAGTAGTTATTGAGGAGTTCAACGGACGGACAGACAGTCCCGATTTTTTCCCCTCTGATAAAAACGCTTAGCTTCGCTCCGCTTAATTAATAATAGAATCTATTTTTAGAACAAAATATATTTCAAGCGAGTGAATGACCGTTCCGTATCTTGGCATTATTGAGCGTCAGCTGAGCTTTAATGTACAGCAAATAAGGTTGACCTTTTTTAATATAATATTTAGCAAAATTTCGATATTATTTGCTAAATTCCTAATTTAGCACAATAATTGTAGTTCATTTCAAGCATATATGTAGCACTCCAGTTTTTCTATTTTAGATTACGAGTGTAAGTCACCCAACTCTTTATAGATCAGGCAGACACAGACTTTACTTATCCCTGGCATTGAAACCCTTATTTGGCTAAATTGGATACTATACATACACAATAATTGAAATATAAACTGTTGACACTAGTAAAAATATTTACGTTCAGCGTTTGATATTATTTTTGGCACACCGTTAAATTAAGCTTTATATTTCATTACATACAATGCATTCATCACATTCAATACATTCATTACATGCAATAAATCGCGCTCCCAAAAATGACTGTCGCTCGCTCGCGACTTGCTCGAAATAAATTTGTTCTAAAAATAGAATTTACTATTAATTGAAATAGTTTCGAAATCTCAAGCGAGCCACTCGCTCGAAAGGCGACGGTCATTTTTGGCGAGTACTGTAAGCTAATGTTGATATCGATGGATTTGCCCGATAGGTTATAGTAACCATTGATATAAATACAAGATCAATAATTATTATCCTATCGGGCGATACCAGGTTTCGGACCCGACAGGTCTAGCTCAAAAAAGTATAGGCAATATTATTAAAACAATTTCATTACAATATTTATCGATAACTCAGGAAAGGGAAAATAAGAGTAGCTACATTTTTCGTTGCCTCAAACTTAAGGAATATGTATGTATATCAAACCCGATGTGAATGATTTTGCGCGGCACAACATTTTGCCCTCTTTAACGCTTGAATACCAAGCAACGCTTGCGATTTCCTAATAAGACAGGTATTTTGGTGATATTTGAAGCAAAATAAATTTTTATTGTGTGTCGTGCAATGTTAGTTGCGGAAAAAGGCGCCGAAAACTTTAGTTATTTGATGGTTCGCCAACATATTTTCAAAGTCAAATACTACAGCATCTGTTTGAAGTTTTATTTTCAAGTGAAATTTGTAGATGTGGCTGAAAAAGAATACTTATCTTGAAATGTATGGGAATGATTTGTTTATATTGTAGACAGTTCGGCGGTATCGGTATGGTCGCTGCGGGCCTTGGTGTTCCCGGGGGTCCCGATATGGCAGGTGTCGAAATCGTGCGATCGAAAGTGTTGGATAAATTCAAGGATCTTCGCGACAAAATGGATACAACCGTTCAGCGATCATCGGCTGCTACAGGAGGTGGCATTTCAACTGCCCGTGAGAGCACGGCGTCGTTATCGGGTGGTGGTGGTGGAGTGCCTGGTTTGTTTAAACGGAAAAACTGACGATATTGCACGTATTGTTGCAACATTTTACAAAGGTGGTCGCTTGTTTGTATCGCAAAATTTGTACTCAAATAGCTAAGTAATAAATATGTAACTAAAGCGAGATTGGGATTCTTAGCGTTTTTCGCTTAATTAGAAGCACGTACTATTGAATTTGTTGGTGGTTGTGTTATCTCTAATTTGCTATGTCGGACGGATTTGTAGATACTAGATTGCTTTCATTCATGTGAAATTTTGTTGACCTCCTCGAAACGATTTAGCTATGTACTACATACCTCAAAGTATCAACGATCATTTAGTGTTTTTCGTTTGACTTGATTTGGAAATGGACCTCGTGAGTCGGCTATGTATGAATGATTGTGCGGTCTGTGAACATTTCGATTTGATTTTCATCGTAGTTCTTGAAAATATGGCTTTGATTTTTAAAGCAGGTTGTGATTGCAAAATTTTTATACAGGAGTGGGTTGCAAATAATACAGCGTTCATGAGTGCGGCCCTACGGTCTTTGCCTGCTTTGGGATCAATATAAACAGACGTTGTAATAAGCGATATTGGTATTTTCACGTCAACTGCTGTCGACTGAGAAATATGAGGCTCAAAATATCCAGAAAATGTAAAATAGAA